>CM022672.1:30492058-30534823 GCA_012295275.1 Chrysomallon squamiferum | reverse complement strand
GATAATACATATGTAAGGATTATGTCTGAATTAAATTAATTAATACAGTTATGAAGAGTTTTTTTTTTTATTTAAAAGAGCACTTTGTCATATTCCGCAATTAGCGATTCTTCCATAACTGGATTATCAAAATCGAAAGAATATTATATTTTGTTAGTGCATTATAAATAGTCATTAATAAATACAATGAGGAAAATTTCTTAATATTTTTCAAAGTTTAATGTCAAACCATTCTGGATACCTTTAAGATCTGAAATTTGTTGCTAATGTTCCATGTCTGTTAAAAAAACAAATATTTAATATGACTGCATTCACCAGAGCAGTACATAACATTTTAGACACGGTCCTGAAATCCTTGATCTGACCTGAGTTTATGGATGATGCAAAGTTTATGCAGTATCTCTCATAGAAACTGTAAACATTGAACCCAGCTGTTGAACGCTATTGTGTATTTTGACCGAATGCATTAAATAATTGACAACGAAATTGCTCAAATGTCAGTTTTAAAGAGATTTCACAAAATATTTTATTTCAGTAACACCTTAAGTTCCGTGTCCTTTAAACAATGATAGATACTGTTTCTTAATGTTTGCAACGTTGAAGAATGGATCAATACTAAATGGAGTTTGAGGTTTCAAATATCAAAATCTTAACACTGATAAACGGTCCAAAGCTGAAACGGAGATGATGGCCAAAGCAACAGATGGTTAAAGGACTGATTCTCTTCACCTTTCTCACGAGACCTGAAGCAGCACCTCATATTATGATAAACGTTACTACATGTGTCTGTACATAAATATACAAATGTGCATATATGAATGACAGAAATCAATTATTTATGTTTTACTCATTATTGTCATCAGAATTGTTTTATTTATTTATTTTATAACAGCCAAAGAAGATAGAACGAAAACACCAACAATATCAGCAACAACAACACGAATGACAGCATCAACGCCAATGACAACAACAGCATCGTCTCTTTCAGTTCAAACATATATCATTCTATCCTGCTAGAACAATGAAGCCTTTAAACCTAGCACGAGTAATGGATGTCAGTATGGACTAAAACCTGGATGCAAGGATTATTACAAAAGTACAAAAGGTAGTCATAACATCAATATGGTATTCAGCCTGCCTCTTCTACTACTATTAAATGCAATCAAATACTATTAAAACACACAATAGCGTTCAACAGCTGGGCTCACTGTTTACAGTTTCTATGTATAAAGTTTGCATCATCCATAAAATCTAGTACTGATCCATGTTTAAAAGCAGCAAACATTGGATTTCAGTGGCGTCTAAAATGTTTTGTACTGCTCTGGTGACCGCAGTCAAAATAAACATTTGTTTGTTGCTGATATTTCTTTTAACAGATATGGCACATTAGCAACACATTTCACATTTAAAACTATCCATAATGGTTTGACAGTAGGCGTTGAAAAAAATAATGTTTTTTCCTTGTGGTATTTAATAGTAATTATTAATGGCTATTTATAATTCACTAACAAAAGATAATATTCTTTCGATTTTGATAATCGAGTTATGGGACAATAGCGAATCGGGGAGCATGACAAAATGCTGTTTTAAATCTAAAGCTGTTTTCGATAATAAAGAAACTCTTCATAACCGTATTAATACATTTAATTCAGTCATATCCTTACATATGTATTATTAATAATATATCAAAGTCAAAAATATACTTTGAAAAAGGGTTATCTTTAATGAGTGAAGTAGAATTAATGCGTCCCTGCGATTATATATATATATATATATATATGTTATTGCATAAAGAGTATATTTATAAAACATTAACTATATTTGAAATCTGTTATCGCCCCCTCCCCCTCAAGAAATTCATAGTACAGTTCCCATCCAATCTAATTTCACATCAGTACGTTTAAACACATATATTTGTAGAATATTTTTAATTTACAAAGAAGCCAAAAAGAAAAAAACTTTATGGTTCGATGGTCTTATCCACGTAATTTATTTCATGGTGTGTTTGTTTCTTTTGAGATTTGTTTACTTTTTATTTTAATCATTTCATGAGAAAATAAAAAAAAATAACAAATTGTTATATTAAGATACACACTGCAAGAGAATAAGTTTGTTTTTAAATTTATTGATATTTAATATATTTACTCTAATTCTTTTCCCATTGGTTAATTTACGTCATAAATATGAATGACAGAAAACAATTGTTAGTATTATAAAATGACAAGGTAATGTTTCTATTAATTCATTCCTAATCTTGATATCAAAGTCACTTACACTTACTAGTATAGAAGGAAATCGTCACATATTTTTAAGTGTAAAAGGCAATCCATATTTTTTACTCTGTTCACTGAGTGAATAAATTTATGGTATATGTTTCTCTTGTCAGGTTATTTTGCCTAAGTGAAATTACTAGTTCTAGTGGTTCCTTTAGATGTTCGGGAAACAAAAGATACCTAACTCCTCTACATCATAATGCTATTCCAAAGCAAAAACGGTGCCGGCCAGATATTTTAAAACTATTCTCTTTTGATTTTATACTTCATTATTAACACTAGACAGCAAGAAAGAAAATGCGAAATGTAACTTGTCAGCAAAGGTACTCTTTAAATACGAACAAACATTCCTGACAAAGATAACTAGTAAAAACCAGTTAATAACAAGAACATTAAAATGTTCTTAATATAGTTTGTAAGTGGTTGTTTTTGAATGAGAGTGTCAGCTTGTAAGTGGAATTGTTATTTCTGATTACTAATGTACAGTGATAGATTAATGGTGGCAACATATATAAAGCATCACAAAGCACTTGTCTTACATAAGTATATATAGATATGTTTATTCTTCTTCTTCTTCTTCTTCTTCTTCTTCTTCTTCTTATTATTATTATTATTATTATTATTATTATTATTATTATTATTATTATATTTACTGTTTTTGTTTAAGTAATTCTCTTAAAAACATCATAGTCTTGATTAAAATCTTATTATTGTTTGCATAATTTCAATAAGCCTGAATACAATAACAAGTCATTTAAAGAATCCTGTAAAAGTAACATTTTGAAATTATCATTTGTGAGTTACAGTCAAAGGTTTTAATTATCCTAATTTGGTTTTTAGCCTATCACGACAGTGTTATAATGTGGTCATAGAAATTTCAGTAGGACTGAATACCATAACAAATAATTTAAAGAACCCTGTAAAACTAACCTTTTGAAATTACCATTGATGAATCAAAGGTTTTAATTATTCTAAATCGGTTTTCATGACAGCAAGATAACGTGGTCATAGAAATTAAAACTGAAGGGTGAAACTAATGAAAGGCTCCGTTGAGAAACTGCAGTAGTTCTTGTGTATATGAATAACTGAATGAATGAACATTTGAATGAAGATATTACAAGATATTTATTACTCACAACTGAGGTCAGACTTAATTTAAATCTGAAACAAACGACACACAGCGTTGGGAGAAATGCGGAAATAACCCAAATATCATGGTAAGGTGAAGTGATCCTGGAACTGTTATGCTGAACATTATATATCAACGAGACGTTTACCCGAATATTAAAACAAAATTTCAAATATTTCCAACGATATCTCTTTTTTCATCAAGAGTAACTTAATATGAAGCAAATATTGGATATAACAACAGATGTCTCCAGTGCGAGTTAATTAAATTTGCGTATTGAATTCATTTTGGCTGTTCTCTGTGTCAGTGTTTTTTTCCCAGTCATTGTGTTAGAATCCTCACCATTTACCTATATATAGTTTTTGAATTTGTTCATACAACAGATCTAAACAATCTGGAATCCGAAGGTAAATTATACTTTATTATTAGCTAAAATTATTTATTTTCCTTTGGTTGTTTGTTTAATATTTTCAATAATTTATTTTCATTAATTTTTCTTTCTTTTTTCTTTATTTAGGAAGGCTATGTTTATCCTTTTTTCAGTCTGTGACATTTTCTTTTGTGACCAGATTTCATCTTTATGTATGTATGTATATACATCTGTATATCTATATTTGTTCTGTATTTTGTCACAGATGAAGCTGTTTACACTGTTAATCGTATGTGTATTATTGGTCTTTACTGAAGCTGGATGGTTCCATTGGCCGTTTGGGCGAAGGACACCACCTGCAAGTAAGTATAACTCAACAATGTTAGCCTTTGCTGTAACTTAACAATTCCTAAGAACTGGTTTATGTATGTTGTTACTTTATAATTCCTTAAGGCAGTCAGTATTAGTGTTATTTCTTAGTTGCATTTAGTTCGGATTTTTCAGGACATTTAACTTTTATTTAATGTCTGCAATTTATTTTTTGTCTGTTGATGATAACAAACAATAAATTTAAAATAAAAAAACAAAATAAATGAATAAAATAAAATAAAATAAAATAAAATAAATAAATAAATAAATAAATAAATAAATAAATAAATAAATACCAAAAACACAACAACGAACGAATTAAAAAAAAGAAGAAGAAAAAAATACAACTTTTCTGTGAATAACCATCAACAATCTTTTAAATGCTTTACATTTTTACATTAGAAAACCACATACCACTGTATTTGATAAATACGTAATGTGGTAGCTGTAGAAATGGGAAATAGCCCAGTGGGTAAATCGAAGGTTTTAGTTCCTAAGACATAATATGAGGAGAAAAACACCAATAATTTAACTGTAATTTACATTTATTAAAAACTTAAATATCTTATTTAAATATCTTAGTTAATGGTGGCTGGAGCAGCTGGCCTTCCTGGGTTGACACCAGTGACTGTTCTAGGCTATGTGGATCTGGAATCAAAGAGCAGGAAAGGGCTAGATCGTGCAACAATCCATCACCTCAACATGGTGGAAGTAAATGTCATGGGTCCAGTGTCCAAAAACAGAATGTTATTTGCAATACAAATAAATGTCGAGGTGAGTGTTATATTAATGCCAGTAACATAAGAATTATATAGTGCATGTCCTTGATTCATTTTGAGGGCTAGATTCTTTGAAAACCTCATATAAATTGTAAGTTTTCTGACTCATAATTAATAAACGAGTACATGTGAGTGTGTCTCTACATGTATATGTCTTGTGTGTGTGTGTGTGTGTGGATGTGTGTGTGTGTTTGTATCTATCTATCTATAGATCTATATATATATATATATATACGGATAGGTAGGCAGGAAGGAGGCTATGTACCGAAGTATGTGAGTGTGCGTGCTGTGTATATTTATATATTCTATTAACATGCAATGTTATGTATGTTAATAAATAAAATAGTTTGAATGTATGTATATATATATACACATGCAAGTATATATGTAAGTATGAAAGCAAGCATGTACAAAAGCATGTAAATATATTCTAATTATGAATCTAAAGAAATATGTATAAGTAAAAGTATAAATTAGTAGATACATATGTAAGTAGATAAAGAGATATGACAGTTATATTAATATATATACACACACACACACACACACACACACACAAGTATCTAAGGATTAATTAAGTACATAAGTAAATGATTGTTAAATAAATATATAACTGAATATGTAAGTACTAAATCAATAAAAAATATATATAAGCAGGCAAGTTCACATATGAATTAGTACATAAGAATCTATATAAATATATAAGTGGTTAAATAAGGAAGCCAAAAATTAGCTGTCAGCGGAGTAGACTTTTCCTGGCTTCATCTGATTCTTAACTTGTAAATTCTTTGCACCAGTGATTTAACTATAATTTACATTTATTATAAACTTAATTATCTTATTTATGATTAGTTAATGGTGGCTGGAGTAGCTGGTCATATTGGTGGGACATCAGTGACTGTTCTAGGTCATGTGGATCTGGAAAAAAAGTTCAGAAAAGAACTAGACGGTGCAACAATCCATCACCTCAAAATGGTGGAAGTTACTGTCGGGGGTACAGAGTCCATACACAGACTGCGACTTGCAAATACACACAAATGTGGAGGTGAGTGTTATATTAATGTCAATTATATAAGAATTATATAGTGCATGTCCTTGATTCATTTTGAAGGCCACATTCTGCGAAAACCTCATATAAATTGTAAGTTTTCTGTCTCATTATTAATAAATGACTACATGTGAGTATGTCTCTCCATGTATATGTGTGTGAGTGTCTGTGTGTACTTACAGTGGTACCTTGACTTACGACTTTATTTCGTTCCGTGACCGAGCTCGTATCTCAGTTCGCTCATATATCAAATCAATTTTCCCGACTCAAATTAATTGAAATACCATCAATCCGTTCCAGCCCACCCTAAAACCACCCCATTTTTTGTTTTTTCTGTGACTTGTTTTTACATAAGAAATATATATTTATAAATGACAAATATTGAATAATAAAAGGGAATAAAAGGGAATGTAAAGAAATAAATAGGTTTGTAATGTGTATTTCTCTTGGAGATTAGAAAAATTATTTGAATGCCTTCGGCTGTAGTTATAGCTTTCATCGACTCCTCATGCTTCAGTATGGTACATATCGGAGAAGTACTACGCTCGTACCTTAGCCAAATCGACTACACGCACACCTCGCTCATGTTTTTTTTTATGAATTAAAGCTTTAATTCAATGGACATCATCCGCTTCTTCTTGTCAGCACTGCCCTTTGCACTCACTTTCTTAGGATCCATGGTCAGAGAAAACAAATTTAGCAAAATACTGTACAAAACGCGAACACAAAACAACAGAGATGGTTCCACGACGAGGCAACCATGTGAACGAAACGAGTGAAACGCGGGATGCTGGCCAGATGTTGTGTTGTTCATTCCGCCAACTAGCGGCGGCGTATCTGAATTTGACTCGAAACTCAGATATTGACTGATCGTAACTGGAGAAACTCGTAAGTTGCGACACTCGTAAGTCGAGGTACCACTGTATAATAGATAGATAGATAGATAGATATAGATATAGATATATATAGTGGTAACTCTAGAAACTCGTAAGTTGGGACACTCGTACGTCGAGGTACCACTGTATATATATATATATATATAAATAAATGGGTAGGTAGACAGAAAGGCAGGTATGTAGGTAAGTACATGTGTCTGCATGCTGTGTATGTTTATGTATTCTATTAATATGCATATGTATGAGTGTATATCAATAAACATTTTAGTTTAAATGTATGTATACACGTATGCAAGTATATATGTAAATATGAAAACAAGCATGTACAAAAGCAAATAAACAAATTTGTAATTATTAATCTAAGAAAATATCTAAGTAAAAGGAAAAATTGGTAGATAAATATGTAAGTAGATAAACGAATATGACACTATATAAATATGTATCTAAACAATTATGTAACAATTAGTTAAATATATCAGTAGCTAATTGTTAAATGAATATATAACTGAATATGTAAGTACTAAATCATTAAATAAATGTACAAGCAGGCAAAATAATATATGAATCAGTACATAAGAACCTACGTAAGTATTTAAGTAATTAAATAAGTAAGGTAAAAATGAGCAGTCAACGGAGTAGTCTTTTCTTGCCTTCATCTGATTTTTATCTTATAAATTCTTGGCACTAATAATTTAATTGCAATTTACATTTAATATAAACTTAAATATCTTATTTATGATTAGTTAATGGTGGCTGGAGCAGCTGGTCTTCCTGGGTTGATAGCAGTGACTGTTCCAGGCCATGTGGAACTGGAACCAAAGTTAAAAAAAAAAACTAGATCGTGCAACAATCCATCACCTCGATATGGTGGACGCTACTGCCAGGGGTCCAGTTTCAGGATACAGACTGTGACTTGCAATACAGACAAATGTAGAGGTGAGTGTTATATTAGTGTCTTTTCTCGGCTTTATTGAATTTTTAATTTGTAAATTCTAACATACTCTTCATTTTGCAGTGGATGGTGGATGGGCATCTTGGTCAGATTGGTCATACGATGAATGCAGCAAAACTTGTGGAGGTGGAATTCGTGCGGGAATCAGGAGCAGAAATTGCACTAATCCAGTGCCTGCCAATGGTGGACATTGGTGCAGTGGATCTAACACTGAAAACCAAACATCCAGCTGTAATCTGCAAGCATGTCCAAGTAATTTAATATACACTTATTCATTATTTTCAATAGACGACACTTTTAAAAAAATGAAGTGCATAAAGCATAAAACATTTTAATAATTAATTACTTTTTAGAATATTACTAGCTCTAAGAATTGATGACAAAATACGATATGTCTTCTGAATATCTTCAAAACAGATGTTTTAAACTAAATTATCATTTTTCTTACAGTTCATTTAAAGTAAATATATAATTCAATGCAGTGTTCAGATATATAAACACAAATTTATATTATTAACAGTTGATGGCGGTTGGAATACTTGGTCGGAATGGAAGAATGTTACTGAATGTTCAAAACTGTGTGGAACAGGATACAAAAACCAGTCAAGAAACAGAACATGTGATAATCCTGTTCCTAAAAATGGTGGAAAATCATGTGAAGGAGAAACAACAGAATTAAAAGATGTTCCCTGTAACACAGAGCCATGTCCAGGTTAGTAGTCAATAATGTATATCTTTAGAAACAAACAGAAAAGATCTTTAGCAGTCTTTTATCTCAATTACAAAATTAAATTGTTAAGTTTTTGCTGATTAACTGCATTTCCTAACCGGTACAATTAAAACTATTTTTAATGATTAATAACAGTTGAAATTCAAGATTCTGATAATCTAAAGTATGTCATCTGTGATAAGTTTATGTTTAAATTTTAATTTCATTTGTTTTGAATGAAGTGTTCAAATATAACTATAAAGTTATACTATTAACAGTTGATGGTGGCTGGAGTACTTGGTCGGAATGGAATAATGTTACTGAATGTTCAAAACTGTGTGGAACAGGGTACAAAAACCAGTCAAGAAACAGAACATGTGATAATCCTGCTCCTACAAATGGTGGACAGTCATGTGAAGGAGAAACAACTGAAGTGAAAGATGTTCCCTGTAACACAGAGCCATGTCCAGGTTAGAAGACAGTAATGTACATCTTTACAAAAAAGATGTATAGCAGTCTTTTATCTGAATTACAAAATTAAAGTGTATAGTTGTCCCTTATTAACTCTAACTTTTAATCCATTGTAGGCATAAAAAACCCAGCCGTTAAAAGTAATTTTGTATGATTAATAACAGTTGAAATTCAAGATTCTTATCATCTAAACTAAGTGATCGGTGATAAGTTTATGTCTAAATTTTAATTTCATTTTTTTTCACGATAATGGCAGCCATAACTATAAATTTATATTATTAACAGTTGATGGTGGTTGGAGTACTTGGTCGGAATGGAATAATGTTACTGAATGTTCAAAACTGTGTGGAACAGGATACAAAAACCAGTCAAGAAGCAGAACATGTGATAATCCTGTTCCTAAAAATGGTGGAAAATCATGTGAAGGAGAAACAACAGAATTAAAAACTGTTCCATGTAATACAGAGCCATGTTCAGGTTAGCAGTCAATAATGTATTTCTCAAGAGAACAAAAAAAAAAAAAAAAAAAAAAAAGAAGAAGGAAATAAAAGTTTTATGTTTAGAAGTCTTTTATCTCGATTGGAAAGTTAAGGTATAAAGTTGGCACTAATTAATTGCAACCTTTAATTCATTGTAGGGACAAAAAAAAAACCTACCATTAAGACTATTTTTGAGCATTAATAACGGTGGAAATTCAAGATTCTTATAATCTAACCTGTGTAGTTAATGACAAGTTTATGTCTAAATAATTTCATTTTTTTCCAAGCTCATGTCAGTCATAACTACAAATTTATATTATCAACAGTTGATGGTGATTGGAGTACTTGGTCAGAATGGAAGAATCTTACTGAATGTTCAAAACTGTGTGGAACAGGATACAAAAGCCAGTCAAGAAGCAGAACATGTGATAATCCTGTTCCTAAAAATGGTGGAAAATCATGTGAAGGAGAAACAACAGAATTAAAAGATGTTCCCTGTAACACAGAGCCATGTCCAGGTTAGTAGTCAATAATGTATATCTTTAGAAACAAACAGAAAAGATCTTTAGCAGTCTTTTATCTCAATTACAAAATTAAATTGTTAAGTTTTTGCTGATTAACTGCATTTCCTAACCGGTACAATTAAAACTATTTTTGATGATTAATAACAGTTGAAATTCAAGATTCTGATAATCTAAAGTATGTCATCTGTGATAAGTTTATGTTTAAATTTTAATTTCATTTGTTTTGAATGAAGTGTTCAAATATAACTATAAAGTTATACTATTAACAGTTGATGGTGGCTGGAGTACTTGGTCGGAATGGAATAATGTTACTGAATGTTCAAAACTGTGTGGAACAGGGTACAAAAACCAGTCAAGAAACAGAACATGTGATAATCCTGCTCCTACAAATGGTGGACAGTCATGTGAAGGAGAAACAACTGAAGTGAAAGATGTTCCCTGTAACACAGAGCCATGTCCAGGTTAGAAGTCAGTAATGTACATCTTTACAAAAAAGATGTATAGCAGTCTTTTATCTGAATTACAAAATTAAAGTGTATAGTTGTCCCTTATTAACTCTAACTTTTAATCCATTGTAGGCATAAAAAACCTAGCCGTTAAAAGTAATTTTGTATGATTAATAACAGTGGAAATTCAAGATTCTTATCATCTAAACTAAGTGATCGGTGATAAGTTTATGTCTACATTTTAATTTCATTTTTTTTCACGATAATGGCAGCCATAACTATACATTTATATTATTAACAGTTGATGGTGGTTGGAGTACTTGGTCGGAATGGAATAATGTTACTGAATGTTCAAAACTGTGTGGAACAGGATACAAAAACCAGTCAAGAAGCAGAACATGTGATAATCCTGTTCCTAAAAATGGTGGAAAATCATGTGAAGGAGAAACAACAGAATTAAAAACTGTTCCATGTAATACAGAGCCATGTTCAGGTTAGTAGTCAATAATGTATTTCTCAAGAGAACAAAAAAAAAAAAATAGAAGAAGGAAATAAAAGTTTTATGTTTAGAAGTCTTTTATCTCGATTGGAAAGTTAAGGTATAAAGTTGGCACTAATTAATTGCAACCTTTAATTCATTGTAGGGACAATTAAAAAAACCTACCATTAAGACTATTTTTGAGCATTAATAACGGTGGAAATTCATGATTCTTATAATCTAACCTGTGTAGTTAATGACAAGTTTATGTCTAAATAATTTCATTTTTTTCCAAGCTCATGTCAGTCATAACTACAAATTTATATTATCAACAGTTGATGGTGATTGGAGTACTTGGTCAGAATGGAAGAATCTTACTGAATGTTCAAAACTGTGTGGAACAGGATACAAAAATCAATCAAGAAGCAGAACATGTGATAATCCTTCTCCTAAAAATGGTGGAAAGTTATGTGAAGGAGAAGCAACTGAAGTGAAAGTTGCTCCCTGTAATACAGAGGAATGTGGTGGTTAGTAATCAATAATGTATATCTCAAAAAAAAAGTAAAAGTAAAAAAAAAAAAACATATGTATAACAATAATAATAATAATAATAGTAACAATAATAATAAATCAATAAATCAATAAATAATTAATTAAAAATGTTTTGCAGTGTTTTATCTCAATTATAAAGTTAAATTTTTCATTTGTGCGTGATTAATTGCAACGTTCAGGCAAAACACACAAAAAAGAAAAAATCCATTAAGTGGGTGTTCCTGTTGATTAATAACTAGAAATTCAAGATTCTTATAATCTAAACTAGGTGATCGGGGATAAGTTTATGGCTTTAATTTAATTTAATTTTTTTTTTTTCAAGCTCATTTCCATCATAACTACAAATTTATATTATTAACAGTCGATGGTGGTTGGAGTACTTGGTTGGAATGGAAGAATGTTACTGAATGTTCAGAACTCTGTGGAACAGGGTACAAAAGCCAGTCAAGAAGCAGAACATGTGACAATCCTGCTCCTACAAATGGTGGCAAGACATGTGAAGGAGAAACAACCGAATTAAAAAATGTTCCCTGTAACACAGAGCCATGTCCAGGTTAGCAGTCAAAAATGTATATCTCAAGAAAAAAAAGAGAAAAAGAAGAGAAAAGAAAAATACAGTTTTATGATTAGAAGTCTTTTATCGGAATTGCGAAGTTAAAGTCTAAAGTTGGCCCTAATTAATTGAAACCTTTAATCCATTGTAAGAAAACAAAAAAAGAGATACCATTAAGACTATTTCTGAGAATTATTAAAAGTGGAAATTCAAGATTCTTTTAATCTAAACTGTGTGATTAGTGATGAGATTATGTCTAAATTGCGAGTGTGTCTCTGCATATGTATGCTGTGTATATATATATATATCGAGAGACAGAGAGAGAGAGAGAGAGAGAGAGAGAGAGAGAGAGAGAGAGAGAGAGAGAGAGAGAGAGAGAGAGAGAGAGAGAGAGAGAGAGAGAGAGAGAGAGAGAGAGAGAGAGAGAGAGAGAGAGAGAGAGAGATGTTGGGAGTAGGTAGTAGGTATACCCTTTATTTTGCAGTGGATGGTGGGTGGGCATCTTGGTCAGATTGGTCATACGATGAATGCAGCAAAACTTGTGGAGGTGGATTTCGTGCGGGAATCAGGAGCAGAAATTGCACTAATCCAGTGCCTGCCTATGGTGGACATTGGTGCAATGGATCTAACACTGAAAACCAAACATACAGCTGTAATCTGCAAGCATGTCCAAGTAATTTAATATACACTTATCCATTATTTTCAATGGACAGTATTGTTCAAAAATGAAGTCTTGAAGCTGGTAAAGCATAAAACGTTTTAATAATTAATTATTTTTTAGTATATTACTACCTCCAAGAGTTGATGACAAAATTCGATATGTCTTCTGAATATCTTCAAAACAGATGTTTTAAACTAAATTATCATTTTCTTATACTTTTTTAAAATAAAAATATAATTTTTTCTCACTTAACTGCCATTAAGATTTTTGATGATTAATTTTAATTTCATTTCTTTTTAATGCAGTGTTCAGATGTACAAACACAAATTTATATTATTAACAGTTGATGGTGGTTGGAGTACGTGGTCGGAATGGAAGAATGTTACTGAATGTTCAAAACTGTGTGGAACAGGATTCAAAAACCAGTCAAGAAGCAGAGAATGTGATAATCCTGCTCCTACAAATGGTGGAAAGTCATGTGAAGGAGAAACAACTGAAGTGAAAGATGTTCCTTGTAACACAGAGCCATGTCCAAGTTAGTAGTCAATAATGTATATCTCAAACAAAAAGATGTTTAGCAGTCTTTTATCTGAATTATAAAATTAAAGTGTAAAGTTGTCCGTGATTAATTATAGCCTTTAATCCATTGTAGGCATAAGAAAAAACAGCCATTAAGACTATTTTTGTATGATTAATAACAGTGGAAATACAAGACTCTGATAATCTAAACTAGGTGGTCGGTTATAAGTTTATGTCTAAATTTTAATTTCATTTTTGTCCAAGCTCATGTCAGTCATAACTACACATTTATATCATTAACAGTTGATGGTGGTTGGAGTACTTGGTCAGAATGGAAGAATCTTACTGAATGTTCAAAACTGTGTGGGAAAGGATACAAAAATCAGTCAAGAAGCAGAACATGTGACAATCCTGCTCCTAAAAATGGTGGAAAGTCATGTGAAGGAGAAACAACTGAAATGAAAGTTGTTCCCTGTAATATAGAGGAATGTGGTGCGGGTTAGTAATTAATAATGCATATCTTATGTGGGTTTTCCTGTTCATTAATAACAGTGGAAATTGAAGATTCTTATAATCTAAAGTAGGTGATCGGGGATAAATTTATGTCTAAATTTTAATTTCATTTTTTTCCCAAGCTCATGTCAGTCATAAATACAAATTTATATTATAACAGTTGATGGTGGCTGGAGTACTTGGTCAGAATGGAAGAATGTTACTGAATGTTCAAAACTGTGCGGAACAGGATACAAAAACCAGTCAAGAAGCAGAACATGTCAGAATCCTGCTCATAAAAATGGTGGAAAGTCATGTGAAGGAGAAACAACTGAAGTGAAAACTGTTCCCTGTAACACAGAGAAATGTGGTCCTGGTTGGTAATTAATGAAGATTAAAAATTAGATTTGAGTGTAAAACATGTTAATAGCTAACAAGGTCATGATGAGATATGTTTTAATAATTTCATGATTTACATACACAGGTACACTCATACCTCAGTGTTCTGTTTCATTTTCTTAATATTAGCAATGATTTTAATTTTCTTTAGTAATTATAAATTAAACACTCAGAGATTATTAAAACTGTAGAATTTTGTATTTGTAGAAATCAGTAATATAAATTAACAAAATATTTGTCAGTGATTGGCATAGGTCTGATGATAGTGTTTATTACAGGCATTTATTTCTTACTTTCATCCTTTTCAGATGGCTGTCCTAAAGTAGGAGTTGCCTTCATTGCTGGAAAGACTTGTGGTCATTTTGTCCAGTGTGTCAATGGTGTGGCTTACAAGTCTGCTTGTCCACCAGGAACAGTCTGGGACACAAAAGTATCAGCTTGTTCATTTGGTACGTGCTAATTTGTGTCAGAGAGTCCACTGAAACAAAATAAAATTGTAAGATTAATACAGCTTGATTTGTTATGATATTAAATTTTTTATACTATAACTATTACATATGAATGGATTTATACATATGTTACTTGCTAATTAATAACAATATGTAGTTCTGTCTATCATACATAAACTAAACTAATACACACGCTCGCGAGCACGTTGCAAGTCAGAATAACGAAGAGAAGGAGATGTTATTTATTAATTTTTGTTTTTGTTTTTGTTCGAAGTGATAACTAAATAAATATCTTTGGCATACGTCCAAGTTTATTTCGTTTTATTTTCTCTTTCTTTTATTATTATTATTATTATTATTATTATTATTATTATTATTATTATTATTATTACCCCAAAAGATTTGTTTTAACCTCGGTAGTTTTAGGTAATGACGTCATCACGTATGAGGTGGCCTGATTTTCTGTAAAGTGTTTCTGGTCTTGTACGAATGATTACATCTATCAAGTTTATGATGACGTCACAATTCCAGTAGCGACATAGTTAAATCGCGGCGTTAAATCTTTTCTTACTTACTTTATTTTAGTAGTTTTCGTTATGGGTGAAGATGGATCACATATAACAGCAAATAATAATACGGAAGCATAAAATTTTTTATTAGACAATGTATTCTTATCTCCATGTAGACATTTGTCTTTTTCTTCACTTTTGTTAAGATAAACAAATAAATAAAATAAAATGTTACAAATAACAACAACAAAAGAAAATAAACAATCGAAAAATGTATATCAGAATGTTATTACAGGGTATTAAGATAATAATAATAATAATAATAATAATAATAATAATAATAATAATAATAATTATTATTATTATTATTATTATTATTATTATTATCATTATTTTTATTTTTATTTTATTATAATAACAATAAATAAATAAATAAATAAAACGAGCCAAATGGAAGGGAAATAACTCTTAAAAAACAAATAACTACAGGCTAAGAATTCTTCGTTCGAAATGCTCAGGGTCGGAACTGTATCGGATTTGAGAATGTCTCGAATTTTGGAATATAAGAAGATGGCCTGAGAATAGGATATAAGTCTAAACACGAATTCCATCTAAATTTCATATATACAGCTTATACAAACAGTTTTTAATAATTTTATGGCATAAAATAATGTTAGTATGTGCAAAATACTGCTAAAACTGATGCATACCGGTATTTCTGCTCCTCGGAAAAGTTTCCGATTTCGGAACTTTTAGGAGCTTTTCGGATTTCGAAATTTCAGCTAACGGACACTCAAGCTGTCATGAAAGTGTTGTGTCTTCCAAACATGCAAACAATTGAATACATTTCTGTAGAAGATAAAAATGTAATGAATAAAAGAAGAAAATGGAAAATAAGACAGAGATATGGTACTAAAAACAGAAAACATTTTTTTTATATTTTTGTTCATTATCTTTAAAATTAATATCATTAATTACATCAAACAGAGAATATGCAGTTTTGGGGTGACTCAAAACACATTTTCTCTTTTGGAAATATAACGATGATTCCTAAATATAACTGTTCATCTTTTTATCTTCATTTCAATGATAAAATAACTTGTCATTCAAATAGCTTGAGAGCTGTTTGCGCACAGTTGCAAGATTCTGAAGCGAGACTTTCTTTGTTAAACCAGAATAAATCATACCAAGAGTTGTAGGTATTCACTCTACTTTTTCTTATATCTCTGCAAAGTATATTTGCATTGATATGTAAAGCCAAAATTGGTAAAATTATTAAGTTGCATTAGATAAAACAAAATAAAATCTTCACTTCTACTTGTACTATAAATATATATTTCATGCCAAATTAATCAGTGATAAGATCTAGTTGAAGAAATACATTGAAAAGATATAAATTAGAAAATCAGACATATCAATTTTTAAGGGGTTCAAAGCAATTTAGAATGAGAATAAATTAAGAACGCACTAACACCAGTTAAACACATTTATTTTATTCCATAATGATTTCCAATATTATTTCCAAGGCACTACCACAACCGTCGAAAACTTACTACAGATTAAACAGTTATATATGAGAAGGCATTTTCTCTCTTTTTTCTTTTTTTCCACAGCAGTAGCTAAGAAACTGGCGTCACGTGACCATGTATATTTAGCATTTTCCGTCAGCAGAAATAAATAAACTTTCCAAAACCGTCTGTGCTGAAGGCCTCCTCCAACACACAGTCTGTAACTAATATCATGCCTAAATAACTTTGAAGGTTTATTGACCAAGGTAGAGGTAGAGTTAAACAATGTATACGTAACTAGCTTCGATATCATTTTAACCCAGACTTAATCACTTAAATAGTAATTTTATGATGGTTCAATTGACAGTTTATGAAAAGTATGGTCATTTTGCTCACAGTTAAGAACCATGAAACAGAATTCAGAAGATTCTGGTTGCTGAGAATCGGCTTCGTCAGTCGTTTTCAGACTCGGGAGTGAACCGGCCTCAATGGCCATCAATTAATCCGCCGTTCGGCAGAAAACACGATAGGAAGAAGTTCGTGTAGTTGCTTTAAACTGCACTTCTGTTGTTGCTTTAAGCTGCACTTCTGTTGTTTCTTTCCAATGATAATTTTTGTAACGCGTCTGTTTTCTGAAAATAGTCAAGAGACTTTACAAAATATTTTATTTGTCCTCATTGAACTTGTCCATTTGACCCTAGCATTATACCTTATCACTGAGTGACCTCCGCGCTAAATAATCAATCCATTCATCCCTCCCACTTTCCTCTCAGGGGCAGACAATCCTGTACTTTCAAATGTCGTTTTTCGTTTTATTTTGTTTATTTTATTTTAATTAATCTAATGATCGGAACTCAGGGAAACAAGTGGCATTTAAGTCCTTATTCTAACTCAGCTGTACACTGTGGAATTCAAAGCGATAAAAACTACAACTAAAATAATTTTGTGAACTGTCATTATCTGTTTACACCGCTCCAGATGACATTTCCGCCGGACATTTGATTGACAGGTGTCACAGCCAAGCACGATGCAGGCGAGTTTCGACATCTAATATTGATTTTGACCTTATCAGAGCCAGTAACTTAAAACTTTGGCCAATAACGGATATTATAAATGGCCTTACTCATGTAAATTCGTTTTAAAATTTGAGAAAATATATGCAATGTGCCTATATATATCTATATATATATAGATATATATATATATATATATATAGATATATATATATATCTATATATATATATATATATATACATATATCACTTCTGATTTGAATTCATGTACCTTTTTCAGTTTATGTTTCTATGTAGATCTATGCAGATGTCTACATATTGTATTTATTTTGATTAATAATCATCATGTTTGATAAAATAATTATGACACTGTTTTAATTTTAACATGTATTAAGTACGTGTGTGTACGTGTGAGTGTATACCATTATGTCTATAACACATCATAAAATTTAAAAAATTAAAAAAATTAAAAAAATGTATGGTATTTTATTTATTAAAGTTTATGATTATTCAACACAAACATAATATTATAGAATTGTGTATCTGATTACACACGCGAGATTGGACGATACGAGTTCGGTACGTTAATTTAACATGTAACATTCATATTAGCTAATTGTTTTTTGGAAGCCCTTATGTAGGCGTGTATAGTAGGCCTGCACATAGGAAAAAAAGCAAATGTATGATGGGAAGTTGTGAGTTATCTGCCGTTGGATAGGTTGCTGAATCTGTACTGGTCCAGTGATTACATTGTTTACAACAAAACCATTGCTAACAAAGAGAAGATCCTGTTTAATTTACAACAATGTCATACACGTGTTGCTCTATGCCGAGATGTCACTTAAAGCGAGAAAGACATCGCAATAGATCGTGGTAGCCTATGAGAGCGGACATATACTGTTTGATTTATCACGTATGTTGACCAATGGGAAAAAGAATTAGAATAAATATATTACATATGGCTAAACTCAAAAACAAACTTGTTGCCTTCCTGCATGTATATTAAAATAAACATTTTAATTTTTTTTTTCTCATCAAATCATTAAAAGAAAAGTTAAAAGATCTCAAAAGTAACAAAAACACCCTTGAAATAATGTTTTTCTTTTTAATTATTTTTTTTAATTTTTAATTTAATTTTATTTAAATTTTTTTTTTTTTTTTTTTTTTTTTTTTTTTTAAATTTAAAATATGTGAGTTTAAATGTATAGCTGTAAAATTTGATTGGAGGGGAACTGCACTGTGTATGTCTTGAGGGGGAGGGGGCGATAACAGATATCAAACATAGTTAATTTTGTAACATATGTAAGGATTATGACTGAATTAAATTAATTAATACAGTTATGAAGAGTTTCTTTATTATTTAAAACAACTCAAGATTTAAAACAACATTTCGTCATGTCCCGCGATCAGCCATTCTGCCATAACTGAATTATCAAAATCAAAAGAATATTGTCTTTTGTTAGTGAATTATAAATAGCCATTAATAATTACTATTAAATACCACAAGGAAAAAACTTCTTTTTTTTAACGCCTACTGTCAAACCATTCTGGATAGTTTTAAATGTGAAATTTGTTGCTAATGTGCCATATCTTTTAAAAGAAAAAGCAGCAACAAAGAAATATTTAATTTGACTGCAGTCACCAGAGCAGTACATAACATTTTTGACACGGTCCTGAAATCCTTGATCTGCCCTGATTTTATGGATGATGCAAAGTTTATGCATTATCTCTCATGGAAAGTGTAAACAGTGAACCCAGCTGTTGAACACTATTGTCTGTTTTTGATTGATTGCATTAAATGATTGACAACGAAATTGCTCAAATGTCAGTTTTAAAGAGATTTCACAAAATATTTTATTTCAGTAACACCTCAATTTCCGTGTCCCTTAAACAATGATAGATACTGTTTCTCAATGTTTGCAGCGTTGAAGAATGGATCAATACTAGATGGAGTTTGAGGTTTCAAATATCAAAATATTAACACTGATAAACTGTGGAAAGCTGAAAGGGAGATGATCGCCAAAGCAACAGATGGTCAAAGAAATGATTCTCTTCACCTTTCTCACGAGGCCTGAAGCAGCACATCATATTATAATAAACATTATTACTTGCAACTGTCTATAAATATACAAATATTTATATATGAATGACAGAAAACAATTGTTAGTATCATAAAATGACGAGGTACTGTTTCTATTAATTCATTCCTAATCTTGATACCAAAGTCACTTACATTTACTAGTATAGAAGGAAATCATCACATATATATAAAAGGCAATCCATATTGTTTACTCTGTTCACAGAGTGAATAAATCGATTGTATATGTTTCTCATGTCAGCTTATTTTGCCTAAATGAGATTAGTAGTTCCAGTGGTTTACCCCATCCCTTTAGATGTTAGGCACAAAAAACATACCTGACTCCTGTACATGATAATGTTATTCGAAAGCAAACATTGTGGCGGTCAGATATTTTAAAACTATTCTCTTGTTTTTATACTTCATTATTAACACTGGACAGCAAGAAAGAAAATGTGAAATGTAACTTGTCAGCAAAGGTACTATTTAAATACGAACAAAGATTTGGGTTGTACATTCCTGACAAAGATAACTATTAAAAAACAGTTAATAACAAGAACATTAAAATGTTCTTAATATAGTTTGTAAATGGTTGTTTTTGAATCAGACTGTCAGCTTGTGAGTGGAATTGTTATTTCTGATTACTAACGTACAGTGATAGATTAATGGTGGCAACATGTATAAAGCATCACAAAGCACATATAGATATGTTTCTTCTTCTTCTTCTTCTTCTTCTTCTTCTCTTCTTCTTCTTCTTCTTCTTCTTCTTCTTCTTCTTATTATTATTATTATTATTATTATTATATTTATTGTTTTTAAGTAATTATCTTAAAAACATCATAGTCCTGATTAAAATCTTATTATTGTCTGCGTAATTTCAATAAGCCTTAATACAGTAACAAGTTGTTTAAAGAATCCTGTAAAAGTAACATTTTGAAATTACCATTTGTGAGTTACAGTCAAAGGTTTTAATTATTCTAATTTGGTTTTTAGCCTATCACGACAGTGTTATAATATGGTCATAGAAATTTCAGTAGGACTGAATACCATAACAAATAATTTAAAGAACCCTATAAAACTAACCTTTTGAAATTACCATTGATGAGTCAAAGGTTTTAATTATTCTTATATGTTTTTTCATCACAGCAAGATAACGTGGTGATAGAAATTAAAACTGAAGGGTGAAACCAACAAAAGACTGTGTTGAGCAACTGTAGTAGTTCCTGTTCATATGAATAATTACAGGAATGAGTATTAGTATGAAGAGATTACAAACATTTTATTACTGACAATTGTGGTCAGACTTAATTTTTTAACATACTGTTGATCTGAAGGAGACGACACGGAGCTTTAGTAGAAACGGGATAATAACCCAAATATCATAGTTAGGTGAAGTGATCCTGGAACTGTTATGTTCTACTTTATATGTCCACGAGACATTTATTTGAATATTAAAACAAAATTTTAAATATTTCCAACGATATCTCTTTTTCATCAAGGGTAACTTAATATAAAGCAAATATCTGATATAACAACAGATGTCTCTAGTGGCAGTTAATTAAATTTGTATATTAATTTCATTTTGGCTGTTCTCTGTGTCAGTGTTTGTTCCCAGTCATTGTGTTACAATCCTCACCATTTATCTATATGTAGTTTTTAAATTTGTACATTCAACAGATCCATACAATCCGGAATCCGAAGGTAAATTATACTTTACTTTTAGCTAAAAAAAAATATTTTGCTTTCGTTCTTTGTTTAATATTTTTAATAATTTATTTTCATTAATTTATTTTTATTTTTTATTTATTTGGGGTGGCTATGTTTATCCTTTTTTTAAAAGATGTTGGAAGAGATTTCAAAGGCTGTTGCATTTCTTTTTGTGACCAGATTTCATCTTTATATATGTCTGTGAGTATCTGTTTGTCTCTATATTTTCTTTCTGCTTTTTTCATAGATGAAACTATTTACTCTGTTAATCGTATGTGTATTAGTGGTCTGTACTGAAGCCGTCTGGTTTTGGGGGCGAAAGCATCCTAGTAAGTATAACTCAACAACATAACCCGGTTGTAGACCAGCATCTGAAAGTAAGTAAAACTCAACAATATTAGCCTTTTGTTCTAACTTTCAAATTTCTGAGAACTTGCTTGAGTATCTTGCTTCTTCACAATTCATTAACATCCGTTTTTCACAAACTAATAAAAAAATTACAAATCTGATAAACTGTAAATGGTTTATCTTTACTCTACCTTCTCTAGAAAATATGATATAGTCTTGGAAAATCTTCAAATATATAGCATTAATCAACTCTTGTTTTACTTAAGACAGTGGTATTTGATAGTTGCATTTAGTTGTGCTTTTTTAGGAGGAAAATCCAGTAGACTTAACTTTTATTTAATGTCTACCATTTATTTTTTGTCAGTTGAAGATAAAAAAAAGAAGAAGGAAAGAACAGAAAATATTCAGTCACCAGTTTTCACTGAATAACCATGAATAATCCTTTAAATGCTTTACATTTTTGTTGTTAGAAAAACACATACCAGTGTATTAGATAAGTACGTCATGAGGTACTTGCAAAAATGGGAAATAGCCCAGTGGGTAAATTGAAGTTCTTACTTTCTAAGACATAATATGAGGCGAAATTTACATTTATTATAAACTTCAATATCCTATTTATGATTAGTTGATGGTGGCTGGAACAGCTGGTCTTCCTGGGTTGACACCAGTGGCTGTTCTAGGTCATGTGGATATGGAATCAAACAGCAGGACAGGACTAGGTCGTGCAACAATCCATTACCTCAACATGGTGGAAGTTACTGTCAGGGGTACAGTGTCGAGACCCGGAAAGTGACTTGCAATATACACAAATGTGGAGGTGAGTGTTATATTAATGTCAGTAATATAAAAATTATATATCGCATGTCCTTGGTTAATATTGAGAGCCACATTCTTTGAAAACCTCATATAAATTGTAAGATTTCTGTCTCATAATAAATAAACGAGTATAGATGTATCTACAAGTATATGTCTTGTGTGTGTGCATATATATATATATATATATATATATATATTAATATTCATATCTATCTATGTGTATGTTAGAAAATGTTTCAGTTGGAATATATATATATATATATATATATATATATATACATACATATACGTATGCAAGTATGTATGTAAATCTGAAAGCATGCATCTACAAAAGCAAATAAATAAATTTGTGATTATGAATATAAGGAAATACCTAGAAAAAGTATATATTAGTGTATAGATATGTAAGTGGACAAATAGATATGATAGTAAATAAATATATATCTACGTAAGTATCTAAGCATTAATTTTGTACATAAGTATTTAAATGAATTAATAAGATATAAGTAGGCAAGCTCATATATGAATTAGTACATAAGAATCCGTGTAAATATATAAGTAATTAAATAAATGACCCTAAAATAATCTGTCAACAGAATAGTCTTTTCTTGGCTTCATCTGATTCTTCACTCGTAAATTCTAACATACTCTTTATTTTACAGTGGATGGTGGGTGGGCATCTTGGTCAGATTGGTCATACGATGAATGCAGCAAAACTTGTGGAGGTGGATTTCGTGCGGGAATGAGGAGCAGAACTTGCACTAATCCAGTGCCTGCCTATGGTGGACATTCGTGCTATGGATCCAAAATTGAAAACGAAACATACAGCTGTAATCTGCAAGCATGTCCAAGTAATTTAATATATACTTATCCACTATTTTCAGTAGACAACACTTTTTAGAAAATGAAGTCTAAAGTTGATAAGCATAAAACATTTTAATAATTAATTATTTAGTTTAGAATATTACTAGCTGCAAGAGTTGATAATTTGTGATGTGTCTTTTGAATATGTTCAAAACAGATGTTTTGAACTAAATTATAATTTTTCTTATAGGACAGTCAAAAACTATTATTTTTGCCATCACTTAACTACCATTAAGATTTTTGATGATTAAGTTTCTAGAAATACATAACGAAATAGACTGAACTGGGGATCAACAAAGGTTTAATCTACATTTTAATGTTACTTGTTTTCAATGCAGTGGTCACATATAAACACATATTTATATTATTAACAGTTGATGGTGGTTGGAGTACTTGGTCGGAATGGAAGAATGTTACTGAATGTTCAAAAGTGTGTGGAACAGGATACAAAAACCAGTCAAGAAGCAGAACATGTGATAATCCTTCTCCTACAAATGGTGGAAAGTCATGTGAAGGAGAAACAACTGAAGTGAAAGATGTTCCCTGCAACACACAGAACTGTGGTTGTTAGTAGTTAATGGAGATAGAAAAATTAAATCTGAGTGTAAAACTTTAATAGCTAACAAGATCATAATCAGAAATGTTTTAATACTTTCATTATATACGTACACACATCCATACATACATCTCTGAGTGTTCTGTTTCATTTTCTTAATATTAAACAATAATTTTAATATTCTTAAGTAATTATAAATTAAACAGTCTGAGATTATTAAAACTGTAGCATTTTCTATTTGCAGATGTTAGTAATATATATTAACAAAATCCTTGTCAGTGATTGACATAGGTCTGATGATGATGATTATTACAGGCATTTATTGCTTACTATCATCCTTTTCAGATGACTGTCCTAAAGTAGGATTTTCCTTCATTGCTGGAAAAACTTGTCGTCAGTTTGTCCTGTGTGTTAATGGTGAGGCTCGCAAGCTTTCTTGTGCACCAGGAACTGTCTGGGACACAAAACAATCAACTTGTTTATTTGGTACATGCTAATTTTTATCAGCGAGTTCAATGAAAGAAAATAAAATTGTAAGATTAATACAGCTTGACATTTTTTTCTGATATGATGTAACTAGGTGAAATGGAAGAAATAAAATATTAAAAAATTAATAAGAAGAACAAATAAAATACTTTTTTTTCAAATTATTTTAATTGGTTAATTATGTGTTTGTATGTAAGCATATTTTGTGCTTTATTTCATTATTATGATATTATTACAAATATTGTCTATGGTTAATGAAATATCTTTAGCACGTTTACAACATTATTTTAACAACAATATTTCCCACTTTTGTGTTGTTATGGATAATCTTTCCTCGTGATTTTTTCTTTTTTGACTGAATGCTAATTTAATTATATATATCAGATCTTTAAAGCAAGATTAATTAAATATATAGACATTTAGAAATATTTTAGGGCCATCATTCACATCAATCCAATCTTCCATTAGACATTATTTTAAATAAAACTGCCTATTAATATATCTATAAATATAGTAAGACATAAATGGATAAACAGATATAATTATTTCTGTTTATATATTTAAATTATGATTTACAAGAACTGCTACACTGAGTCAAAATGCATGTTGCACTATATATATATAAAATACAGACAGTAAAATAGATTGAGAGATATAATTATTTATGTAGATAAATTCAAATTATGAATTACAGGAACTGTAACTCTGAATCAGAATTAACACGTTACTGGTATTTGAATTGTAATATTATTAATAAGATATCTCAGTTGAATTGGGTGAGATGTACACAATAAGTGGAAAGTCAAGAGAAGAATACAATACTCGGATTAGCTTTCATCAGAAATCTGTTTCCATTAGTAAAAGTGGCAAGTAGAACCACTCAGCAAAAAAAACAACCCAAGAACCATAAGATTAATTGAAAAATAATAATGGTAATTGAATAAAAAAAAGCCAAAAAAAAAAAAAATAAGGTGTAAAAAAGACAAAGAAATAAACAAATAATAATAAAAAAAATATATAATTAAATTAATAAATAAAGATAATAATAAACATGTTGAATTTATTTTTAAAAATCTGCCTCTGGAAGGTTCCCTGCTTCATACTTTTATAAGCATCATCATCCCAAACACCTACGAAAACATAATGAAATTAATAATGAAATGACTTCCTGCTATATTTAAAAAAAAAGACAAAAAGTATGTTGACATTTCAAATAACGTTAATCATTAAATTAAAAGTGATATATTAATTACTACTTCAAACAATTTTAAGTGAAAATTACATAATTCAATTTCAGTAATATAATAACTTTTATAATAATAATTATAATAATAATAAATTTTGTTATATATATAGACATAGATCAGACATAACAGCAAATAATAATATGGAAGAATAAAACAAATTATTCGAGTATTTATTGTTATATCCATATAGAACTTTGTCTCTTTCTACTGTAAATTGAAATATTATTTACGATACTGAAAACGAAAAAAGGTAATGTTACAAATAACAACAACAAAAGGAAAGAAACAATCCCAAATTTTTAATTAAAATATTTTTAAAGGGCAATAATAAATACTAGTGTGCACAGCTGAATTTGAGTAAGGACCGTAAATGCAATAGAATGATTAAAAAAAAGAAAAAAAGGATTGAAAGTACAGGATTGTTTATCACTGAGAGGAACTGGGAGGGATGAGTAGATGGATTATTTAGCGTGGAATTCACTCAGTGATAAGGTATGCTAGGGTCGAATGGATAAATACAATGAGGATAAATTAAAGACCAATTGTATTTGCCTTTTTATTTGATTTTGCAGTAGTTGTGGCAATGCATTTGGAAATGATGTTGGAATAAATGTGTTTACTTGGTTTTAATGTGTTCTTTATATATTCTCATTCTAAAATACTTTGAACGTGCCAAAAGAAAAAAAAGAAACTCCTTAAAAATTAAATTTTCAAATTTTCTAATTTATATCAATGGAATGTATTTCATCATATAGATATGGCAATTATCCGCAAACGGCCCAAAAAATTAAATATATAACTACAATGGTAGCTTGACTTACGAGTTTAATTACGTTTTGTGACCGAGCTCGTATCTCAATTTGCTTGTATATCAAATCAATTTTCCGAACTCAAATTCATTGCAATACCATTATTGCACTCAAGTCCCCGAAAATAGCAAAACGAAGTACATATACTGTTTGAATTATCTCGTAAATTAACCAATGGGAAAAACAATTAGAGTAAATATATGAAATATCAATAAACTTAAAAACAAACTTGTTTTCTTGCTACATGTATCAAAAACACGCATGAAATAAATCACATGGATAACAGCTTCATTCCAGATTTTTTTTTTTTTTTTCTTGCTTGTTTTTAAATTTAAAATATTCTACAACTATGTGTATTTAATTGTACAGATGTAAAATTGGATTCCATGGGAACTGTACTGTGTATGTCTTGAGGGGGAGGGGGCGATAACAGATATCAAATACACTTAATTTTATATAAATATACTCTTTATGCAATGATTTTGATTTTGATTTTGTTATATTAGTAATAATACATATGTAAGGATTATGTCTGAATTAGATTAATTAATACAGATATGAAGAGTTTCTTTATTATTTAAAACAGCACTTTGTCATATTCCGCGATTAGCCATTCTGCCATAACTGGATTATCAAAATCGAAAGAATATTGTCTTTTGTTAGTGAATTATAAATACCATGAGGAGAATTTCTTAATATTTTTCAAATTTTAATTTCAAACCATTCTGGATAACTTTAAAATGTGAAATTTGTTGCTAATGTGCCATATCTGTTAAAACAAACATCAGCAGCAAACAAATATTTAAGTTGACTGACTGCAGTCAACAGAGCAGTATATAACATTTTAGACACGGTCCTGAAATCCTTGATCTGCCCTGATTTTATGGATGATGCAAAGTTTATGCATTATCTCTCATAGGAACTGTAAACAGTGAGCCCAGCTGTTGAACGCTATTGTGTGTTCTTGATTGCTTGACAACGAAACTTCTCAAATGTCAGTTTTACAGGAATGACTTCATTTGATAAAAGATTTCACAAAATATTTGATTTCAGTAACACCTCAATTTCCATGTCCTTTAAACAATGATAGATACTGTTTCTCAATGTTAGCAGCGTTGAAGCATTGATCAATACTAGATTGAGTTTGAGGTTTCAAATGTCAAAATTTTAACACTGATAAACGGTACAAAGCTGAAAAGGAGATGATTGCCAAAGCAACAGATGGTCAAAGGACTGATTCTCTTCACCTTTCTCACGAGACCTGAAGCGGGACATCATTTTATATAAACATTATTACATGCCACTGTATATAAATATACAAATATGTTTATATGAATGACAGAAAACCATTGTTAGTATTATAAAATGACAAGCTACTGTTTCATTAATTCATTCCTAATCTTGATATCAAAGTCACTTACACTTACTAGTATAGAAGGAAATCATCACATATATTTAAAAAAAGGCAATCCATATTGTTTACTCTGTTCACAGAGTGAATAAATTGATTGTATATGTTTCTCATGTCAGGATATTTTGCCTAAATGAGATTAGTAGTTCCAGTGGTTTACCCCATCCCTTTAGATGTTAGCCACAAAAAACATTCCTGACTCCTGTACATCATAATGTTATTCCAAAGCAAACATTGTGGCGGTCAGATATTTTAAAACTATTCTCTTGTTTTTGTACTTCTGTATTAACACTGGACAGCAAGAAAGAAAATGTGAAATGTAACTTGTCAGCAAAGGTACTCTTTAAATACGAACAAAGATTTGGGTTGTACATTACTGACAAAGATAACTATTAAAAAACAGTTAATAACAAGAACATTAAAATGTTCTTAATATAGTTTATAAATGGTTGTTTTTGAATGAGACTGTCACCTTGTGAGTGGAATTGTTATTTCTGATTACTAATGTACAGTGATAGATTAATGGTGGCAACATGTATAAAGCATCACAAAGCACATATAGATATGTTTCTTCTTCTTCTTCTTCTTCTTCTTCTTCTTCTTCTTCTTCTTCTTCTTCTTCTTCTTCTTCTTCTTATTATTATTATTATTATTATTATTATTATTATTATTATTATTATTATTATTATTATTATTATTATTATATTTATTGTTTTTAAGTAGTTATCTTAAAAACATCATAGTCTTGATTAAAATCTTATTGTTGTCTGCGTAATTTCAATAAGTCTGAATACAATAACAAGTCATTTAAAGAATCCTGTAAAAGTAACATTTTGAAATTACCATTTGTGAGTTACAGTCAAAGGTTTTAATTATCCTGATTTGGTTTTTAGCCTATCACGACAGTGTTATAATGTGGTCATAGAAATTTCAGTACGACTGAATACCATAACAAATAATTTAAAGAACCCTGTAAAACTAACCTTTTGAAATTACCATTGATGAGTCAAAGGTTTTAATTATTCTAATTTGGTTTTTCATCACAGCAAGATAACGTGGTGATAGAAATTAAATCTTAAGAGTGAAACCAACGAACGACTGTTTTGAGAAACTGCAGTAGTTCTTGTATATATGAATAATTGAATGAATGAACATTTGAATGAAGATATTACAAGATATTTATTACTCACAACTGAGGTCAGACTTAATTTAAATCTGAAAGAAACGACACAGAGCTTTCGTAGAAATGGGAAAATAACCCAAAAAATGATCCTGGAACTGTTATGCTGAACATTATATATCAACGAGACGTTTACCCGAATATTAAAACAAAATTTTAAATATTTCCAACGATATCTCTTTTTCATTAGGAGTAACTTAATATGAAGGAAATATTTGATATAACAACAGATGTCTCCAGTGCGAGTTAATTAAATTTGCGTATTGATTTCATTTTGGCTGTTCTCTGTGTCAGTGTTTTTTTCCCAGTCATTGTGTTACAATCCTCACCATTTATCTATATGAAGTTTTTGAATTTGTTCATAGAACAGATCTAAACAATCTGGAATCCGAAGGTAAATTATACTTTATTATTAGCTAAAATTATTTATTTTCCTTTGGCTGTTTGTTTAATATTTTTGATAATTTATTTTCATTCATTTTTTTTTTTTTTTTTTTTTTTTTTTTGTACTCATTTTGGATGGCTATGTTTATCCTCTTTTCAAACAGGTCGGAAGAAATTTTAAAGGCTGTGACATTTTCTTTTCTGACCAGATTTCATCTTTATATATGGCTGTGAGCATGTGTGTATCTGTAGAATACTACATATGTGTGCATATATATCTGTATATCTATATATTTTTTTGTATTCTGTCATAGATGAAATTGTTTACACTGTTAATCGTATGTGTATTATTGGTCTGTACTGAAGCATTTTTGTGGGGATGGTGGACTCGCAGTCGTGTGCCTTCTAGGGCACCACCTACAACAACTCGACCTCCTGCAAGTAAGTATAACTCAACAAAACAACTCTGTTGTAGAGCAGCATGTGAAAGTAAATATAACTCAACAATGTTAGCCTTTGTTGTAACTTAACAATTCCTAAGAATTGGTTTATGTATCTTGTTACTTTATAATTGATTAACATTCGTTTTTCACAAACTAATAAAATATTTACAAATCTGATAAACCGTAAATGGTTTGTCTTTTCTCGAGTTTCTTTGGATATTAAATAGAGCATTATTCCACTCTTCTTTTACTTAAGGCAGTTAGCATTAGTGTTATTTCTTAGTTGCATTTAGTTCGGATTTTCAGGACATTTAATTTTCATTTAATGTCTGCAATTTTGTTTTTGCCTGTTGAGTATAAAATAAAAAAAAAAATATAAAAAAAAATAAAATAAAATAAAATAAAATAAAATAAATAAATAAATAAATAAATAAATACCAAAAACACAACAACAAAAGAATAAAAAAATAAAAAATAAAACTTTTCAGTGAATAACCATGAACAATGCTTTAAATGCTTTACATTTAGAATTAGAATACCACATAGAACTGTATTTGGTAAGTACATCATGAGGTACTTGCAGAAATGGGAAATAGCGCAGTGGGCAAATTGAAGTTTTTACTTCCTAAGACATAATATGAGGACAAAAGCCTTTGCACCAATCATTTAACTGTAATTTACATTTGTTATAAACTTCAATATCTTATTTATGATTAGTTAATGGTGGCTGGAGTAGCTGGTCATATTGGAGGGACACCACTGAATGTTATGGCCTGTGTGGATCTGAACACAAAGATCAGAGAAGATACAGATCCTGCAACAATCCATCACCTCGAAATGGTGGAAGTGACTGTCAGGGATCCAGTGTCGAGACACGGACTGTGACTTGCAATACACACAAATGTAGAGGTGAGTGGTTTACTAATGTCAATAATATAAAATTGATATAGTGCATGTCCTTGATTCATTTTGAGGGCCACATTCTGTGAAAACCTCATATAAATTGTAAGTTTTCAGTCTCATAATTAATATATGAGTTCATCTGAGTGTGTCTCTGCATGCATATGCTCTCTCTCTATATATATAATATATAAAATTTACAATTTTTAGATAAAATTATTTATGTTTCCTTGGTTGTTTGTTTAATATTTTTAATAATTTATTTTCATTCATTTATTTTTATTTTTTATTTATTTGGTATGGCTATATTTATCCTTTTCTCAAGGAGGTCGGAAGAAATTTTAAAGGTTGTGACATATATATATATATATATATATATATATATATATATATATAGTATGTATGTATGGGTAGGTAGATAGATATGTAAGTACGTAGGTAAGTATGTGAGTGTGCTGCAGTGTACATTTATATACTCTATTAATATGCATTTGCATGTATGTATGTTAATACAAAATGTAGTTTGAATGTATGTATATCTATACATATGCAAGCATATAAGTAAATATGAATGAAAGCATGTACAAAAGCAAATAAATATATATATATATATATATATATATATCTAAGGATTAATTAAGTACATAAGTAAATGATTGTTAGATAAATATATAACTGAATATGTAAGTACTAAATCAGTAAATAAATATATAACCAGGCAAGTTCATATATGAATTAGTACATAAGAATCTATATAAATATATAAGTGGTTAAATAAGTAAGCCAAAAATGAGCTGTCAGCGGAGTAGACTTTTCCTGGCTTCATCTGATTCTTAATTTGTAAATTCTTTGCACCAATCATTTAACTATAATTTACATTTGTTATAAACTTAATTATCTTATTTATGATTAGTTAATGGTGGCTGGAGCAGCTGGTCATCTTGGAGGGACACCAGTGACTGTTCTAGGCCATGTGGATCTGGAATCAAAGATCAGAGAAGAACTAGATGGTGCAACAATCCATCACCTCGATATGGTGGAAGTGATTGTCGGGGGTCGGGTGTCCAGACACGGACTGTGATCTGCAATACACACAAGTGTAGAGGTGAGTGTTATATTTATGTCAATAATTTAAGAATTATATAGTGCAAGTTTTCTCTCTCATTTTTAATAAATGACTCCATGTTAGTGTGTCTCTCCATGTTGTCTGTGTGTGTGTGTGTGTGTGTGTGTGTGTGTGTGTGTGTGTGTGTGTGTGTACATACTGTGGTACCTTGACTCACGACTTTTTTCATTCCGTGACTGAGCTCGTATCTCAGTTCGCTCATATATAAAATCAATTTTCCCGACCCCAAAACAACCCCATTTTTGATTTTTGTTTGTTTTGTTTTCTGTTTTCTTGGACTTGTTTTTAAATAAGAAAAATATATTTATAAATGACAAATATTGAATAAAATCAAAATAAAAGAGAATGTAAAGAAATAAATTGGTTTTGTAAAGTGTATTTATCTTGGAGATTAGAAAAATTATTTGAATGCCTTTGGCTGGAGTTATAGTCTTCATCGACTCCTCATGCTTCAGTATGGTACATACTGTAGAAGTACTATGCTCGTGCTGCCTAGGACATGCACACCACGCTCATGTGTTTTTATGAGTTCAAACTTTACTTCAATGGACATCATCCGATTCTTCTTCTCAGCACTGCCCTTTGCACTCACTTTCTTAGGATCCGTGGAAAAGAAATTTGTCAAAATACTGCACGAAACGCGAACACAACACAACAAAGATGCTTCCACGACGAGGCAACCACGTGAAGTAAACAAGTGAGACGCGGGATGCTGGCCAGATGGTTGTTGTTCATTCCGCCAACGAGCGGAATAGTATCTGAAGCTCGCTCGTAATTCAGATACTGACTCGCAACTCAAAGCAAATATCGACCAAGCCACTGTTTGTAATTCGAGAAACTCGTAAATTAGGACACTCGTAACCCGAGGTACCACTGTATATATATATATATATATATATATATAAAAATGGGTAGGTAGGTAGACAGAAAGGCAGGTATGTAGGTAAGTACATGTGTCTGCATGCTGCGTATGTTTATGTATTCTACTAATATGCATATGTATGTGTGTATATCAATAAACATTTTAGTTTGAATGTATGTATATATGTATGTAAATATATATGTAAATATGAAAACAAGCATATACAAAAGCAAATAAATAAATTTGTAATTATTAATCTAAGGAAATATCTAAGTAAAAGTATCAATTAGTAGATATATATGTAAGTAGATATGACAGTATGTAAATATATAACTAAGCAAGTATGTAACAATTAGTTAAGTACATCAGTGACTAATTGTTAAAGGAATATATAACTGAATATGTAAGTACTAAATCAGTAAATAAGTGTACAAGCAGGCAAGGTAATGTATGAATCAATACATAAGAATCTGTGTAAATATGTAAGTAATTAAATAAGTAAGGTAAAAATGAGCAGTCAATGGAGTAGACTTTTCTTGGCTTCATCTGATTCTTCACTTGTAAATTCTAGTATACTCTTTATTTTACAGTGGATGGTGGGTGGGCATCTTGGTCAGATTGGTCATACGATGAATGCAGCAAAACTTGTGGAGGTGGAAAACAAGCGGGAATCAGGAGCAGAAATTGCACTAATCCAGTGCCTGCCTATGGTGGACATTCGTGCTATGGATCCAAAACTGAAAAACAAACATACACCTGTAATCAGCAACCATGTCCAAGTAATTTAATATACACTTATCCACTATTTTCAATCGACAGCACTTTAAAAAAAAAAAAAAAAATGAAGTGTTCAAGTTGTTAAAGCATGAAAATGTTTTAATAATTAATTATTTACTTTAGAATATTACTAGCTCCAAGAGTTGATGACTAACGGCGATATGTCTTCTGAGTATCTTCAAAACAGATGTTTTAAACAAAATTATCATTTTATTACAGTTCATTTAAAATAAATATACGATTTTTTCTCACTTAACTGCCATTAAGATTTTTTATGATCAATTTTAATTTCATTTGTTTTCAATGCAGTGTTCAGATATATGAACACAAGTTTATATTATTAACAGTTGATGGTGGATGGAGTACTTGGTCGGAATGGAAGAATGTTACTGAATGTTCAAAACTGTGTGGAACAGGGTACAAAAACCAGTCAAGAAGCAGAACATGTGATAATCCTGCTCCTAAAAATGGTGGAAAGTCATGTGAAGGAGAAACAACTGAAGTGAAAGATGTTCCCTGTAATACAGAGAAATGTCCAGGTTAGTAGTCAATAATGTATATCTTTACAAAAAAGACGTTTAGCAGTCTTTTATCTGAATTACAAAATTAAAGTCTATAGTTGTCCCTGATCAACTGTAACCTTTAGTCCATTGTAGCCATAAAAAAACCCCAGCAAATAAGATTATTTTTGTATGATTAACAACAATGGAAATACAAGACTCTTATACTCTAAACTAGTTGATCGGTGAGAGGTTTATGTCTAAATTTTAATTTCATTTTCTTCCACGATGATGTCAGCCATAACTACAAATTTATACTATTAACAGTTGATGGTGCATGGAGTACTTGGTCGGAATGGAATAATGTTACTGAATGTTCAAAACTATGTGGAAAAGGATACAAAAACCAGTCAAGAAGCAGAACATGTGATAATCCTGTTCCTACAAATGGTGGAAAGTCATGTGAAGGAGAAACAACTGAAGTGAAAACTATTCCCTGTAATACAGAGCCATGTCCAGGTTAGTAGTCAATAATGTATATCTCAAGAAAAAGAATATTAAAATATATATATATATGTATGTAGGAAGATATGTTGGTGGTAGGTAAGTACGTATACTCTTTATATTACAGTGGATGGTGGGTGGGCATCTTGGTCAGATTGGTCATACGATGAATGCAGCAAAACTTGTGGAGGTGGATTTCAAGTGGGAATCAGGAGCAGAACTTGCACTAATCCAGTGCCTGCCTATGGTGGACATTGGTGCAATGGATCTAACACTGAAAACCAAACATCCAGCTGTAATCTGCAAGCATGTCCAAGTAATTTAATATACACTTATCCATTATTTACAATACACAGCACTGTTCAAAAAATGAAGTGTTGAAGTTGATAAAGCATAAAATGTTTTAATAATTAATTATTTACTTTAGAATATTACTAGCTCCAAGAGTTGATGACAAAATACGGTATCTCTTCTGAATATCTTCAAAACAGATGTTTTAAACTAAATTATCATTTTTCTTATAATTCAGTTAAAATCAAACTATTATTTTTTCTCACTTAACTGCCATTAAGATTTGTTATGATTAAGTCTAATTTCATTTGTATTCAATGCAGTGTTCAGATATATAAACACAAATTTATATTATTAACAGTTGATGGTGGATGGAGTACTTGGTCGGAATGGAAGAATGTGACTGAATGTTCAGAAGTCTGTGGAACAGGGTACAAAAACCAGTCAAGAAACAGAACATGTGATAATCCTGTTCCTACAAATGGTGGAAAGTCATGTGAAGGAGAAACAACTGAAGTGAAAGATGTTCCCTGTAATACAGAGCCATGTCCAGGTTAGTAGTCAATAATGTATATCTTTAAAAACAAACAAAAAAGATCTTTAGCAGTCTTTTAATTCAGGTACAAAGTTAAACTGTTAACTTGTTCCTGATTAACTGCAACTTCTAATCCATTGTAGGAACAAAACCAAAATAAAATAAAAAAAACGGTACCATTAACACTATTTTTTATGATTAATAACACTGGAAATTCAAGATTCTGATAATCTAAACTAGGTCATCTGTGATAAGTTTATGTCTAAATTTTGATTTCATTTGTTTTGAATGCAGTGTTCAGATATAACTATAAATTTATATTATTAACAGTTGATGGTGGTTGGAGTACTTGGTCGGAATGGAAGAATGTTACTGAATGTTCAAAACTGTGTGGAACAGGATACAAAAACCAGTCAAGAAGCAGAACATGTGACAATCCTGCTCCTAAAAATGGTGGAAAGTCATGTGAAGGAGACACAACTGAAGTGAAAGATGTTCCTTGTAATATAGAGGAATGTGGTGCGGGTTAGTAATTAATAATGTATATCTTAATTGGGTTTTCCTGTTCATTAATAACACTGGAAATTCAAGATTCTTATAATCTAAACTTGGTGATCGGGGATAAGTTTATGTCTAAATTTTAATATCATTTTTTTCCAAGCTCATGTCAGTCATAAACACAAATTTATATTATTAACAGTTGATGGTGGTTGGAGTACTTGGTCAGAATGGAAGAATCTTACTGAATGTTCAAAATTGTGTGGAACAGGATACAAAAACCAGTCAAGAAGCAGAACATGTGATAATCCTGCTCCTAAAAATGGTGGAAAGTCATGTGAAGGAGAAACAACTGAAGTGAAAACTGTTCCCTGTAACATAGAGAAATGTGGTCCTGGTTGGTAATTACTGAAGATAGAAAAATTAGATCTGAGTGTAAAACATATTAATAGCAAAGATGGTCATAAACAGAAATGATTTAATAATTTTGTTATATACATACACACATACATACATTCCTGAGTGTTCTGTTTCAATTTTAATATTCTTCAGTTATTATAAATTAAACAGTCAGAGATTATTAAAACAGTAGAATTTTGTATTTGTAGAAATCAGTAATATAAATTAACAAAATATTTGTCAGTGATTCATATAGGGCTGATGAGTGTGTCTATTACAGGCTTTTATCGCTTACTATCATACTTTTCAGATGACTGTCCTAAAGTAGGAGTTGCCTTCATAGCTGGAAAGACTTGTGGTCATTTCGTCATGTGTTTCAGAGGTGTAGGTCACAAGTTTGCTTGTCCCCCAGGAACTGTCTGGGACACAAAAAAATCAACTTGTTCATTTGGTACATGCTAATTTGTGTCAGCGAGTTCAATGAAAGAAAATAAAAATATAAGATTAATACAGCTTGACATTTGTTATACTATAACTGTTCCATATAAATGGATTTATGCATATGTTTTTTCATAATTAATAAGAATATGTTTTTCTGTGATAATTATGATTATCACTCTCTATCATACATAAAATAAACTAATACGCAAACGCGCGCACGTTGCAAGTCAGAATAACAAAGAGAACGAGATGTTATTTATGAAGTTTTGTTTATTTATTTTTGTTCGAAATGAAAACAAATAAGATAAATATCTTTCGCATACGTCCAAGTTTCTTTCGTTTTATTTTCCCTTTCTTTTATTATTATTATTATTATTATTATTATTATTATTATTATTATTATTATTATTATTATTAATGCAGTCTAAATTACTAATGAAAATTACCCCAAAAGATTTATTTTAACCTCGGCAGTTTAGGTAATGACGTCATCACGTATGAGGCAGCCTGATTTGCTCTAAACTTTTTCTAGTATTGTACAAATGATTACATCTCTCACGTGTCAAGTTTATGATGACGTCACAGTTCCGGTTGGGAAATAACTTTATTTACTTTATTTTAGTAGTTTTCGTTATTAGTGAAGATGGATCACATATAACAGCAAATAATAATACGGAAGCATAAACAAAAATTTATTAAACAATTTATTCTTATTTCCATGTAGACTTTTGTCTTTTTCTTCACTCTTCAGTAAACTGAAATATTATTTAAGATAAACAAATAAATAAATAAAATAAAATGTTACAAATAACAACAACAAAAGAAAATAAACAATCGAAAACTTTATATCATAATGTTCTTACAGGGCATCAAAATAATAATAATGATAATAACAATAATAATAATAATAATAATAATAATAATAATAATAATAATAATAATAATAATAGTAATAATAATAATAATAATAATAATAATAATAATAATAATAATAATAATAATAATAATAAATAAATAAATAAATAAATAAATAAATAAAATGAGCCAAATGAAAGGGAAATAACTCTTAAAAATGTCTCGAATTTTGGAATATAAGAAGATGGCCTGAGAATAGGATCTAAGTCTAAACACGAATTCCATCTAAATTTCATATATACAGCTTTTACAAACAGTTTTTACTAATTTTATGTCATAAAATAATTTTAGTATGTACAAAACACTGCTGAAACTGATGCATACCGGTATTTCTGCTCCTCGGAAAAGTTTACGATTTCGGAACTATTCGGAGTTTTTCGGATTTCGGAATTTCAGGTAACGGACACTCAAGCTGTCATGAAAATGTTGTGTCTTCCAAACATGCAAACAACTGAATACATTTCTGTAGAAGATAAAAATGTAATAAATAAAAGAAGAAAATGGAAACTAAGACAGAGATATGGTACTAAAAACAGAAGATATTTTGTTTATATTTTTGTTCATTATCTTTAAACATCAAACAGAGAATATGTAGTTTTTGGTGGACTCAAAACACATTTTCTGTTTTGGAAATACAACGATGATTCCTAACTATAATTGTACATCTTTTTATCTTGATTTCAAGTATAAAACAAATTGAAAGTTGTTATTCAAATAGCTTGACAGCTGTTTGCGAGACTTTCGTTGATAAACCAGAATAAATCATACCAAGAGTTTCAAGTATTCACTCTAATTTTTCTTATAGCTCTGCAAAGTATATTTGCATTGATATGTGCCGCCAAAATTGGTAAAATTATTAAGTTGCATTAGATAAAACAAAATAAAATCTTCACTTCTACTTGTACTATAAATATATATTTCATGCAAAATTAATCAGTGATAAGATCTAGTTGAAGAAATACATTCAGAAGATACAAATTAGAAAATCGGAAATGTTAATTTTTAAGGGGTTCATCGTTTTGTTTTAACAAGTTCAAAGCAATTTAGAACGAGAATATAAAACCAACTAAACACGTTTATTCCATCGTAATTTCCAATATTAATTCCAAGGCATTGCCACAACTGCTAAAAAAAAAAAAATAAATAAAAAAAAAAACGAGAAAAAACGAAAAAGAAAGAAAAGAAAAAGGGAAATATTACAGAATAAACGATCACATTTGAGAATCATTTTTTCTGGATCACAACACACAGCAATAGTTCAGAAATTGAAGTCAGTTGACCGTACAAATTTCGCTTTTTCGTGCATCAGAAATAAATAAACTGCTGAAAACCTTCACAGACGTTTGTGTTATAGGTCTCCGTCACACTGTCTGTAACTAACACTACACCGAGAAGCGATGTGTCTAAACATGATTTATTAACGAAGGTGGACGCACAGTCAGACAATTTATAAATAACTAGCTTCGATATCATTTCAATCCGGACTTAACCACTTAAATAGTAATTTTATGAGGTTCCGTCGACATCTTACGAAAAGAATGATCATTTTGCTCACAATCAAGAACCATGAAACAGAATTCAGGAGATTCTGACTGCGGAGAATTGGTTCTATCAGTCGCTTTCTGACTTTGGAGTGAACCGGCTTCAGTGGTGACGAATTAACGCGCCCTTCGGCTGAAAACATGGTCGTGTAGTCGCTTTGATCTCGACTTCTGTTGCTGTTAAACAGACCAAGAGCACACACACACACACACACACACACACACACACACACACACACAGACACACACACACACACACACACACACACACAGACACACAAACACACAGACACACACACAGAGACACATACACACACATACATACAAACACACACACACACACACACACACACACACACACACACACAAACACACACACACAGAGAGACACACACACACACACACACACACACACACACACACACATATATATATATCACTTCTGATTTAATTCGTGTAAATTTTTCAGTATATGTCTGTACAGGTACCGGACCAATTATCCGGCGTCCCGAAATCCGGAAAGACTAGAAAACCGGAAGTTTTTTCCAGACGTAAAATTTTCATACATAGCGCGCGCGGTTGTTGTCCTCACCAGACCGGAACTACTTTTTCAAGCCGCGTGGCGTTCATTCACTCGCCGCATTGTTTACGTGTCGATTCGTCACAGTTGTGTATCGTCAATTTTCTTTATATTTTTAATTTTAAAATGTTTATGCCTAATTATTATATATTTAGATGCTTGGTACCATAAAACCGGAAAATCCAGAAATCCGGAATGCCTCAAGCCCCAAAGAGTCCGGATAATTGGTCCGGTACCTGTATGTAGATGTATGCACATGTCTACATATCGTATTTATTTCAATGAATAATAATTTTTAATAAAATAACTATACCATTTTTTAAAATATTAACCCGTATTAAGTACGTTTTCGTGTGTTTGTGAACCACTAATTCTGTCTGACGTGTAATATCTGTTTAACAATGTGTTGTATTTTTTTTATTTAAATTTATGATTATTCAACACAAAGACAATCTATTTTTTAAAATGCACATATTAAAGGGGCACAACTCTTTCAGTACTGGTGACAAAAACGAACGTTCGACCAAAAGCAGGAAACGAAGAAAATAATTACGTGTTCATGAAACAAGAGTTTTATATCGTGGGCTAAAAACTAATTTATCTATCTGTATATTTCTCTGTGTGTCTGTCTGTCTTATCTATCTAAAACATCTGTTTATAAAATTAAAACAGCATTATTACCGTTATGTCAGTGTGTTTACATTTGGATATGTATGTATGTAGTATGTGTGTATGTATGTATGTACGTATGTACGTGTGTATATATATATATATATATATATATATATGTTTGTATATGTGTATGTGTGTATGTATGTATGTGTGTATGTATGTCTAATGTTTTGATTATTTTGAAACAATAAGATCTCGACATCAAATATTGACTGTACTCCAGTAACTTTGTAAATGCAAACATTTCAACCAATAAAGCAATAATATATCAATCTTTTATATTATTATTTTTTATTTTTATCTTTTTTATTATTTTTATTTTTTATTTTATATTTTTTATATTATTATTTTTTATTTTTATCTTTTTTATTATTTTTTTTTTTTTTTTTATATTTTTTATTATTATTTTTTATTTTTATTTTTTTATTATTTTTATTTTTTATTTTATTTTTTTTTTATTATTTTTTTTTTTATCTTTTTATTCATTTTTAATTTTTTATATTATTATTTTTTATTATTTTTTTTTTATCTTTGAATTGAAAACAAACATTTCTCCTGCAGTACTTCGAGTAGAAGCGAATGATTAGAACAGAGGCGATGTTAACGGGTTAACGATTAGATTGATTTATTTTTTTATTATTATTATTATTATTTACTCTTTTTTTTTCATTTAAATTCGTTCGCTATTAGTTAGCATGTTATCGAGCGATAAAAATAAAAATATCTATAACTCAGTTTACGTTTTCTCACATCCCATTTTTGTTTTACTAAAAAAAATGTATCGCCATGTGCCACTTAAATAAATAAGTAAATAAGTAAGTGAATGAATGAATAAAAATGACATATGCAATACAACAGCTGGTGTAATAAATCATTCTAATTAAAACACACATTATTTGAATTTATTTATTTATTTTTAAAGTGAACCTGTTTACAGTATTATTAAAATATTCATTATGTTCATACACAGATCAGCAATGTAAGTAAAGTGCATATATATATTTTTTACTATTAACAGAGATAGATACTTACATCTTTATATATATATATATATATATATATATATATATATATATATATATAGAGAGAGAGAGAGAGAGAGAGAGAGAGAGAGAGAGAGAGAGAGAGAGAGAGAGAGAGAGAGAGAGAGAGAGAGAGAGAGAGAGAGTCTTCGGAACTTTCCGGAAAGATTCGTTTGGAAACTTTTTACGGAAGGCTTGAATGACATCAGCACTCGATACGTGTTCCTAGACGTCCCATTCAGTGACGTCATTCATCGTACATCATGGAGGATGTTTAGGTGGCCGAATTGAAAATTTAGAAGGTAAGATATTTATTATTCAAAATTTGATCTCTCACTGGGGCCGCCATTTGGCGTAAACAAAGCAGAAACATCTTTAGCGTAACCGGGACAAATGGAAGCGGTTTTGTTGTTAGTAACCTTTGTTAAACAGTGCACCAAAAATATCCTCCATGTTTTCTTTTTTTTCCTACACGACCATTTCTCGCTCTGTCAGACTGGATCCTTCTCTGCAACTCCAACTTTATATGTATTTTTAATTTCTTGATGCAATGTTAATCATTAACTGTTGTAAGTATTCAAGTAAGCATGAAGCATATCAGAATCACGTGGAATGAAAACGATGAATGAAAAATCAATGAAAATTTTGTTCAGTAGCGTTAAAATCCCAGTGTCTTGTTTTCGATCATAATAAAAAATGTGTGTGTGTGTGTGTGTGTGAGTATATATATGAGTGAGTGTATGTGCGTCTGGCTATGAATTTATGTATGAGTGTGTGAGTATGTATCTGTGTGTCTGTGTTTTTGTCTGTATGTTGTACGTGTTCGTATCTGTAACAAAAATTAACAAAAGCAAACATACATTCATACTTATATACAAGTACACACACACACACACACTTACTGTATAAATATATATTCTTTGCATATATATTTATGGGTGGCCGTAATAATAAAAGCAAAGTTATATATATATATATGTATAACTTTGCTTTTATATAAGCTAACAATGCGTGTGTGTGTATTTCTTTATATTTGTATCTGCATTGCGCGATTGTTTGTTTTTTCAATAGCTGACTTACCATATATATATATATATCGATTTTGTCATTCAAAATAAATTATTACCAGTTTATTCATGCTTCAAAAATCCAATCTAGTATTTATTTATTTATTTATTTATTTATTATTATTATTATTATTATTATTATTATTATTATTATTATTATTATTATTATTATTATTACTTGATTTATTTATTTGTTTATTTATTATTATTATTATTTTTAAAATGGTTT
>CM022672.1:30484558-30489558 GCA_012295275.1 Chrysomallon squamiferum | reverse complement strand
TACAAGATTAGTTGATAAGTTACAACAGATCGCCTTTAATCAGATACCAGTCTTTATTCAGAATTAATTGAATCGGAAAAAAAAAAAAAAAAAATGTGAACTAATTTATGTTTGTATGGCTGTGTGTCTGTTTATTGTGTGTGTGTGTGTGTGTGACTGTCTGTGTTGTCTGTACGTGTGTGATTATCGTTTTATTTCTTATTTTAAGATTATATTGATCCATTTATAATGTATTGCTCCGACAATCAAAATCTTGTATGTGTACACAGATGTTGTTTTCCAATAATCTATGAAAGTGAAAAAAAAAAAAAATAATAAAAAAAAAAACCTATATAAAGTTATAATAATAACTGTTAAATAAATAAAATAACAATTATTGTAATAAATTAAAAACAGAATAAATAAATAAACAAGAAAAATTAAACAATAATAATAAAAGAATATAAAAATAAAATAATAATTATAATAAATTAAAAACAGAATAAATAAATAAATAAATAAATATAAATAAAACAATAATAATAAAAGAAAATAAATGAAATAATCATTTTAATAAATTAAAAACAGAATATATAAATAAATTAATAAAACAATAATAATAAAAAATATATATATAAACGTGTGTGTATGAATGTATCTGTGTGGATGAGTGTGTGTGTGTGTGTATTTTATTTTTTAAGTAATAAATTGTTAAGAGATTTGACACAGCATTTTAGAACACAGTATTAAAAAAATAAACTCAGTTACGTAATTATTTTATATTATTATTATTATTATTATGATTATTATTATTATTATTATTATTAGAAGTAGTAATAGTAGTAGTTGTAGTATTCATTATTACTATTGTTATTTATTTATTTATTATTAGAAGTAGTAGTAGTAGTAGCAGCAGCATTAGTCGAAGTAGCAGTATTAGTTTTTTATTATTGTTGTTATTATTTATTTATTATTATTATTAGAAGAAGTAGTACTAACTAGAAAAACTAGTAGTAGTAGTAATAGTAGTAGTGGTAGTAGGAATAGTGGTATTTATTATTTATTTATTTAGTATTCTTTTAACTTTTCAAAGTTTAAAAAAATAATAATAATAATAAAAACATAAGGGGAAGTAAATAACACGGTTGACTTAACTAACTTACTCTATACGTTTTCGTTACTGTGCTATTTTCGTGTTGTGGGAAAGAACGATTTGTCAAAAAAAAAAAAAAAAAAAAATAGTCATAACCCGGTAAACGCTATATTCTCATAATCAGCCTGTCACTTAGAAAATACAGTCACCGGCGGGCAGGCTACGCGGAACAAGGTTAACGGTTGAGACTAGCGTCCACGTCACGGTTCAATGACCGTGAAACACCCTTGCACTGGACAAGACAACGTGGCCAACGGGGAAGCGTTTCTTTCGAAAACCTGTCAGCGGAGTTAAAGGTGCGCGCAGGTACGTAAAACTGTACCAGAACTAATTTATTTGTCAAGCGTAGTCAGGGTGAAAAAAAAAAAACAAGTGTGTAAAAGTTTACGCGTATTTTTCCAGTCAGGTCGACTTTTCTCCGCGGTATCGGCGTTTTGACGTTAGTTTCGTTTCACTCGGTTACGAGTCTGTTCGCGTTGAAGCAGAGCGAAGGTCTGACTGACTGCCTGTCATATTGTCGTTACGAGGATTAGGTGTTCCTGCCTGTTGATTTACCTACACGTGGGTTAGATTTTAAACAGGTAAGCAAATAGTTTGCAGTCTGTACGTTAACGATTTTGAAACGGTAATTTATTTTTTGTCATTTCTTTTTCCTTCTTGTTATTTTTTTATTTAAATTTGCTTTTTATATTTTAGTTCTCTGACTGTTTATTTATATATTTGTTATACTCTCTCTCTCTCTCTCTCTCTCTCTCTCTCTCTCTCTCTCTCTCTCTCTCTCTCTCTCTCTCTCTCTCTGTTATCTTTACTATTGTTACTTTTGTCAGTATTATTAGTATTATTAAAACTGCTGTCAAGGTATTTTATAATGTATACTTCTGCATGCACCTGTTGGCATGATTATTATTTATAAGTAGCTGTGACAAGCGTGTAGGAAATTATTTTATAACAGCTACAACAACGTGCACGTCAACATATGGTTGAGCGTACTGTTATTAAATACTACTATCGTACTTTGTTGCAATGATTATTATTATTGTTGCTGTTGTAAATTATTAATTTATGTTTTATTTATTTATTTATCTATTAGTTTATTATTTTTATACTGCTACTTATTAGTATTGTCCAGCTGTTGTATTTCATTGTTTTTGTAACAAGATTTCTCTCTCTCTCTCTTCTCTCTCTCTCTCTCTCTCTCTCTCTCTCTCTCTCTCTCTCTCTTCTCTCCTCTCTCTCTCTCTCTCTCTCTCTCTCTCTCTCTCTCTCTCTCTCTCTCTCTCTCTCTCTCTCTCTCTCTCTCTCTCTCTCTCTCTCTCTCATAAAGTAGCATCACTCTGTATTCTTGTTTTCGAGTTTTCGATATATGTACGTACTTGACTTTCTGCTAAATAATATGTTTCTACTAGTAACCGAAACTTAGTTCAAGCTATGAAAACAGTGCAAATACTCCTGGTATCTAGTAATTTATATCATATCTGAAACTGTTATGTTATCAGTCTGAAATACAAATACTTTCTGTGCATACACGTAGTCAAGTAGGTTATGCCAGACTAGTTTATGGCTGATGACCAATTAACGAAAATTTATAACGGTAATTCAGTTTTCAGTATTAACGCCAATGTTTCTCTCAAATATATAGGTTATTTCATATTTCTTTGTTTCTTTCTTTTCTTTATTTGTTTGTTTATTTGTTTGTTTGTTTGTTTATTTTTTTGTCTCTTTCTGTATATTTGTCTATGTATCTATCTCTCTGTCTATCTAGCTGTTTATTTATTTATTTATTTATTTAAATTTCTCAGTTCTCAGTAACTATTTATAATGTCAGTTTTATTTTTGTTTATTTAGACTCTTCATGTTTTTCTTTATTTTATTTACTTCAGTTCTTTTTTACTTTTTTTTTTATCTCTCTCTACTTTATTTTCAAATTTATTCAGTTTCAAAACTGCTCTCTATATTTTTTTTTTTTTTTTTTTTGTTTACCTTTTCTAAAGAGATGTGAAGATAACACAGAACAAATGCAAACAAGATTCAACTCGTATCTTCAGGCTATTCTTGCTGACATTAAAAGTATCTCTCACCTGACACGCTCTGTTTATCCACTAACCAGTAAACCAAGACAGTCATGATTCGCTTGAGTGAACTGTCAGTTTTTTAAGTTAGTCTCTCTTGTAGATTTATTATGTACGTTTCCGTCATCGTTTGATGCACACAAGTCGAGTTGTGTTCAGTTAACGTTTTGAACGTGAATGCGAAAGAGTTCGATGTGAAGTTGCTTTATATTATTATTTGTTATTATGTTACGACTTATATTTTTCTTTTTTTTTTCCGTGTGCGTGTGTGTGTGTGTGCGTGTGCGTGTGCGTGTGTGTGTGTGGAGAGAGAGAGATGCTTTTTGCTCATATATAGTGAAACAGTAGCAATAATAATAATTATAATAACAACAAAATATAAAATAAGGAGAGAGAGAGAGAGAGAGAGAGAGAGAGAGAGAGAGAGAGAGAGAGAGAGAGAGAGAGAGAGAGAGAGAGAGAGAGATGTTCACTAACCCTGTTCGTGTGTATTTTTAATTGTTTTAATCAGTACAAATGTAGACTATTTTTTACTTGTACAGTTTTGTATTATTTATCTAAAAAAACCAGACACTACAACTACCTTTATACACTTGCTAGATATCATTTCATATACGTACTTCATTCCTGTTTTGTACTACTTTTTCAATGGACGCGTATACTGAACTTTTTAAATGATAAAATCAGTTTCCTTGCGTTATTTTGACATGCTTTGTTGTGACTTTTGAGAGTAGAACAGATTAACTGATTCACCTTTGTTACCCTGCAAAAAGAAAAAAAAGAGGAAAAAAACAAACAACAAAAACAAATATTCGCTGAAATATAATTTATGTGTGTGTGCGTGTGTGAGTGTGTGTGTGTTGTGTGTGTATGTTGTGTATGTGTGTGTGTGATAAAAACGTCTAACTTTCACACACCGAAATCTAGTAAATAATGGTGTTAAAGTATTATTTACAAAGATCTCGCAAGCTTTTCAACATTGCTACTGTCTTGTATTGTTAACTTGGCTTTTTCGTCAGATCATGTGACATCGTCCATATTCGCTTCACTGAGTTTTCTACGTCCCAGTGTCATTTCGCACAAATAACTAAACAAAATCTCAGAAATTGTATATGCATATTCACACATGTGTGTGTGTGTGTTGTTTATGTTGATGTATGTGCCTTTGTATGTATTTGTGCGTTATTGGGGGCGTGTGTGTTTGTGTTCGCTTGTATTTAATATATTTAACCTTCAGATTTTATATATGGACAATATATATATATATTATATATAGACAGTGTAGATACATACACAAACATAGTGTTTCTTTTCAAATACCTCAGTACGCATACATTAAAATACAGACACGATCACAAGCATATTCATACATACGTTGCTATAGATACGCATACCCAGAAGCACGCACATCCTCACGCAAAGGCAGTCACTCGCACACGTGCACACACACGCACTCACGCACAAACAAACAGACAAAACAGACAAACTCTTTCAGCGACCTGTGATAAAACGTACCAGAGAAAACCCGAGTAGAATAATTTTTCGCAGATTACGAATGAGTCAACGAAAAACAATTTTCAAACATTCTGCATGACAAGAAAAAATCGTGGTCTGTTCGCAGTAAATATTACAATGGCAGTTTGAGTTTATGTTGACTAAGCTGCGTCATAAAAAGAAAAAGAAAAAAAAAGGAATGTACAACAGTTTTATCAGAAATGAATAGAAAATAATAATTTATATATCGATTTTAACAGAATATTTTTTCAATTTTCTTCTTTTTTTTCTTTTTATTATATATT
>CM022672.1:30437058-30482058 GCA_012295275.1 Chrysomallon squamiferum | reverse complement strand
ATTTCAGCTAAATATAAAACATAATGAACTCTTCCAAATTTAATCGGTCATTCTAGTGAATCTAACCTAGAACAGTTGCAACACGCAGAAGAGGAAGGTTTGCGTACGGTAAATAGTACTAGAGCACCCAGGTCAAAGGTCGAAGGTTATCTGCGGTGCTGAAATATACGAAAATATTTTTTAGTCGCTAGTTAAAACAAATAATGTTTTGGTTCAGAAAATTAGGCATAAAAATATATTTTCATAACGTGATTTGTAATTTCATTTTGATGATTGTGAAAAAGTATTATTATTATTATTATTATTATTATTATTATTATTATTATTATTATTATTTTTATTAATAGTAATAGTAGCAGTAGTAGTATCATCATTATTAGTTTTCGTTTTAGTATTAATACTACTACTACTAGTACTGTTATTATTATTATATTGTTATTGCTGCTACTGTTTGATTATTGCTATATTACTAGTGGTATTCGTATTAGTTTTTCCTCTATTACTCTGAGATTATAACGTTTATATTTATCGTTATAACGAACAATTGTTACACATCATAAATCTCGCCTCTGGACGAAGCATAAATCATGGCCTTCCTGCTGTGACGTTTCGTTCCTCCTGCGTGAACATAATCACCTGTGGATTAACAACACAGTTCTGCCATCATCCTGAATTCCTAACGACTTGGTTTCTTGGGTTTTGGCGACCAGCACGAATAATGACAGTATTTTACTGCCTGTGGTAACTGTTAACACGCACACACGAAAATCTTCCTGACCGACAGGGTTGTTAAGAGAAGTCGTAGCGGTTACTTTCACCTGCTGATAGCAAAATGTTTGATGTGTACGTAACACTCGATGAGATAACGACGGGTCAAAGTTCAAGAATAGTGTAAAAACTCTCTCTCTCTCTCTCTCTCTCTCTCTCTCTCTCTCTCTCTCTCTCTCTCTCTCTCTCTCTCTCTCTCTCTCTCTCTCTCTCTCTCTCTATCTCTCTCTCTCTGTTATTATTTATTTATTTTATTTTTTTTTAATCAAATGCTTCCAAAATAATGCTTTGTAGAAAATTATTATTATTATTATTATTTACTTATTTTATAGATTTTAATTTATTTATTTATTTATTTATTTATTTATTTATTTATTTATTTTTTATTTAACAAATAATTTCAAAGACTTCTTAGAAAAACACTTTGCAAAAACAATAATATCTGAGAAAAAGAATTCCACTCAATACCAAATGTGCACTTGTGTATTGTATCCTATTTTTCTTTCTTTGTGTTCACGTTGATGTTTAATTATCATTGTTAATATACTTGGTAACACATGGTACTATTTTTTTTCTGCATGTATTTTATGTATATGTTTGTGCCCACACACAGAATATATATATATATATATATAAGAACCATCTAATGTTGTAAGTATTAATATGTTGTATATAATAATAGAATGTATGATGTGTCTGTGTGTATATCAGAGAGAGAGAGAGAGAGAGAGAGAGAGAGAGAGAGAGAGAGAGAGAGAGAGAGAGAGAGAGAGAGAGAGAGAGAGAGAGAGAGAGAGAGAGATGTACATTGTACATGTGTGTACCACAGACATTGATACAGTTGATGTTTATTTATGTAGATATGGATATATATTGAAGTGTATAGCTGTACAGATATGTATATGTATATTGTGTGCATATATGTGTAAATATTGATATAGACTGATGTTTATATTATGTAGATATAAATGTATTTGTAGATATAGATGTATATGGGTGTGTATATATCTGCAAGACTAAGATATATACTGATGTATATCAATATATTGATACTGATATATATATATATATTGATGCATATCAATATGTAGATACTGATATATATATATATATTGATCATATTAATATGTAGATACTGGTATATATATATATATTGATCATATTAATATGTAGATACTGATATATATATATATATATTGATGCATATCAATATGTAGATACTGATATATATATATATATATATATATATATATATATATTGATGCATATAAATATGTAGATACTGATATAGTTACATTGATGTGTATTTGTTTGTGGATGTGGGCACGTTCTTGGGGTGTTTGTGTGTGTACTTGTTTGTGTACTCGAGTGCGTGGGAATGTCTTTCATAAACAGCGGAGCCTATATGTCCACTTCTGTCTTAAGTTTATATCAAGATATACGTATAGCCTGCATATGTGACGTATATTATTTTAAAATAATATTAATTAAAAAGTTTAAATGGATACTGAAATTACTTGATCTCTGTTAATATTTCTCTCTCTCTCTCTCTCTCTCTCTCTCTCTCTCTCTCTCTCTCTCTCTCTCTCTCTCTCTCTCTCTCTCTCTCTCTCTCTCTCTCTCTCTCTCTCTCGTTTGTGTTTACATAACAGTAATTCATTTAACAGGAAGCAGCTATATATAGAAAAATTTGACAGAAATGAGGACATGAAACTAGGATTAAGCTATTAGATGTCGAGCTATTCAGAGCGTAACGTATATCTAGTACATGGCATTTTCTCAACGTGGTTAAATAGTTGTAAAGTTTTGTTGTTAAGAATCTTTTCAAGGTAAGCATTTGTCTCCCACTTTCGTGAAAAGGGTTGACAACTGTCACATTTATGACGTTTTTCTTAACTGACCTAGCGCTACAATTGCGAAGTTGCTAGGCAGCAAAGTGTCGAAATCTGTGAAGGCCTGTTAAGTGATGAACTGTTTTTCTGTAGGTGAATTGAAAAAGGTGAGTGTTAAATTTCGCTTATATTAATTTCTGTTACTGGTAAGAAAACATTTGTTTATTTATTATTAGTAGTAGTTTTGTATTTGTGTGACTGTCTGTCTGTCTCTTTATTTATTTATTTATTTATTTTTCAATTACGAAGCTGCTTTAAAAATATTCAGTGGAGCTAATTAAATAAGCAGTAAGTAACATTAGCATAGATATTTGTAAATTTGTGAATTTCCCGCATATTTCAATTTTCCCCATAATAATGCATTCTTTCACATTTACATGTTCACTATTATTATTTATTATTATTATATATTTGTTTTTACTTTTTGAAGTTGTTGTAGTAGTAGTAGTGATCGTAGCTTGAACAGTAATGTAAGCCAATTAGCACATTTATGTGGCCCAAAGGTGGCCCAGTTCACGTCATCTTTAGCCAGATGAGGCCACCCTTGGGCCACATAAATGCGCCAGCTGGTAGTGGCCTTTTTTTCTTCTATTCAGTGTAGAAGCGATGGACATTGTTTGTTACTCCATAGTTATGATAAAGTGTCGTTGTTGCTGTTTGTGCTGCTGCTGCTGCTGTTGCATTTTACATGTAGCTGACAGATTTATTTATTTATTTATTCTTATATATTTTAATTTATTTATTTAGTTAGTTTTGCTGTTTTTGTAGTATTTAATTCTTAGCCGATAAATTAGTATAGAAGCGAAATTTTGTTGTTAACAGCAAGTCCATAGACTACTTATATCCCTGTACACCATCATGAACCCGTCTCTCTCTCTCTCTCTCTCTCTCTCTCTCTCTCTCTCTCTCTCTCTCTCTCTCTCTCTCTCTCTCTCTCTCTCTCTATCTCTCTCTCTATCTATCTCTCTCTCCCCCCTTTTTCTCTCACCCCCTGTCCCTGCGACATACCCGAATCTTACTTTCTTAGTCGTGTGTATGTGTGTGTGTGTGTGTGTGTGTGTGTGTGTGTGTGTGTGTGTAGACGCGGCCACAGTTACCATGGAGAGTTTTGTAAAGTACATCACGTGGTCCAGGGCGTGACAGCAGCATGTGTGTCAACAGGTGTGAAGAGAGCAAACGTAATTCATAATAATTTAATCTCTCCGTTTTTTTTTTTTTTTTTTTTTTTTTTTCAAAGTTGTCAGCAGCTTATATCTGAGAGTCGCTGTGATTTGTGTTGCTGTCGTGAATATAAATTATGTGATTAACAGACTGCATGCAGTGTACGACACTGACTCCGTGTTCTCACGTCATGCAACGATTAAATTAACGTATTTAGTACGGTGCAGCAAGTAGACGTGTGTGCGTGTGTGTGTGTGTGTGTGTGTGCGCGCTACAGAGATCAACAACAACAGTAAAGACAGCAGTGTTAAGGTCTGTCTGTTGTTTGTAGACTGTCTCTTGGTTTCATCCCAGGCACTAAAAGTCAGAACAACAACAGCAACAACGACAATAATAATGTCTTGTTTCGTTAGTCAAGGAATCCACCGGCTGGCTACACGTAGTGCTTCAGAAACAGCAGCAGCAGCAGCGACAACTACAACAACATAATACTAAAACTAGTTACAGTTTGTACGGAATGTATCGGTTAGACAAAAGAGGCTACAACAACAACGACAAAAACAGCATCCACAACAACAACAACAACAGCAACAACAACAACAACGCAAATAAAACGAATAATAGTTATGGTTTCTATGCAATTTATCGGTAAGACTTACAAAGCGATGCACCAACACAAACTAACTGTAGCTGACTGTTTTGAGGGAAACAGAACTCGGCTTCGCACACAACGCTAGAAGTTACAATCAGTATCTTGAAAGAAAATAAAATCAATATTTATTATACGACCAGGATTGTTCCCGCGGTAGTATTGCTACAGTTATCTTACGTTCATGCAATACAGGTGAACATTTTTACCTGACCACAAGTTTTTACCTGGTCTCTTCAAGGTGAGAAGATCTCGGTGACGTCACCTGGTTTGTTGCGTGTAAGATAAGGTGTGTGGGTATTTTACTTTCTCAAGTCGCTTTGTGGATTTTGCGAGATTTTTGTCCACGTTTCGGACGTATAAACAGGTACGTTTTCTTTTTGTGCGTGAGTTTGTGTACGTGTATGTGTGCGTATATATGTTTGTGTGTGTGTCTATGTGTATGTGTGTGTGTTTTTGTGTGTGTGACATAAACAAAATATATATATATATATATTTGTAATATTTATGTTGGTTATTTTATCTTTTAAAAGGTTTGCCAGTATACCACATTTAGAGAGAGAGAGAGAGAGAGAGAGAGAGAGAGAGAGAGAGAGAGAGAGAGAGAGAGAGAGAGAGAGAGAGAGAGAGAGAGAGAGAGAGAGAGTAATGTAATACTTGATAATTTAGATGTGTCTTTCTTTTTTCTTATGTATATATTTCATTGTGTGCGCGTGTTACCTGTGACTGTTGATGATGATAATTCTGGTTTTGGATATTTTTGTCTCCTTACCAAGTTCGTTTCTAAACTTCACAGAAGGTTGATTTTCTATAAACCAATGTAATATCATCCTGAAATTTAATCAGCCGTGTCTGTGGCAAATCTCTCCCTGGTTAGAAACTGAATTATTTAAGGTATGTGTAGGTCAGTGATAAAATCATAAAATTCCTTTAAAAAAAATGCCGACTTGGCTGAAGATTTATTTTTGGGGGTCGTCGACATTCTGAGCTCTCTCTCTCTCTCTCTCTCTCTCTCTCTCTCTCTCTCTCTCTCTCTCTCTCTCTCTCTCTCTCTATGTCTCTCTCTAGCTGTCTTTCTGTGCGTATACATTCCATTCTTTTTTGTTCTTATTGTCCTTCAGTTGCTATCCATTCCAGATAAAAGTATTTAATACATATGTGTGTGTGTGTGTGTGTATATGTATATGTGTGCATATATATGTATGTATGTATGTATGTATGTATATGTATGTACATATATGTATATATCTATCGATTATATCGGTTTCTAAGCAAATTTTAAGTGGCGCGTTGATAATTGCAGCAGATCAGATTACAGTGTATTGCATTGTTTTTTTAGTTCTTAAATAAGTTTACAACAACGGACACGTCCCAGACGTGCTTCAGTTGACTATCCATTCCATTGATAAACACATCAGAACTCATTTAATTCTGGCCCCTTCTCCATTCAACCTCACCTACAGTGACTAAAGGAAACAACAAAATGGAGTGAATAATGTGTGTATATCTATTTCTTCTTCAAAATACACAAACATTGTATGCACAGTGTTTATATTTTGAAATGGGAACCAGGTTAAAATTGTTGTCATGGGCCAGATTGTGCCATCGTTGATTTATCTGGGCTCCACGTATTTTGTCCTCAAATTTGTTCTACTGATTATTGCATATAAACATTGTATAATGATAATTATACGAATTATATCGGTTTTCAGAACTTCAAAAACTTTTATCTTTCAAGTCCGCACCAGTTGATTTCAATTTGCAAGAATCAAGATCAGGGCATTCACATCCTAAGTGTCATTGCCATCATCAACTCTGCCACAGAGTTCATGTTCTTGTGTATCTACTGTATGTTCAGACCATCAACGTTTTCTTTGACTGCATCCACCGGTTCTGCTGTAATTCAAACTGAATTTGCCTTTGTATCTGCGGACACCATTGTTCTCTCTGTCTTTTTTCCTCCTTTCCAGACGTAACTGTTGACACTTTCTTCTTCTGTCACCTCAGCACTGGTTTGAAACAGACGGACCGTGGACTTTCAATTGATTCAAATTTTTAGATTGATTTCAGCATCACATATGGGGGCCAGATTTACCCCATCCACGGGGACCAGAATTGCCCCAAGTGGTGGAGTAAAATAAAACATACACTTCTTTCCTAATTACTACATATTAATCAAGCTTCTTCTGCTGAACTTAATAACTGATTATATGGTTACCTGTTATAAGTTACCACTAACCTTATGTCTATAGGAATAAAAAAAATAGAAACTTTTGAAACCTTAAAATGCACTTTTTTTTTTACAACCTTGATTTTTTCACTACTTTCATGGCCACTATACTTCACATGTAAATGGCTGCGTACCTACATCCTTTGTTCTAATGAGATAGGAATGTTCTGTTTATATCAACAAAGTTCCAGAAGCCTGCACAGAACAATATAGTGGCTGTAAGTTATAATATGCCTTAGGAGCCAGAATTCCCCTGGGGCCAGAATTACCCCCACCTTACCCCACCTTGCAATAAGCGACACGTTTCTGTTCAGACACACAGACAGACAGAGAACTGAATTAACAGTGCAGTAATCGACATAATTATATTTGTATGTTTAGATGGGTAACAACATTTAAATTATGGTGTGTTTTATTTTGTCCTATTTTATTTTATTTTATTTATGTTTTATTATTATTTTATTTTATTTTATTTATTTATTTATTTTTAATTATTATTTCCGACCAGTGTTAATAAATGAGGTGTAACTATAGGAGTATTGTTTTACACACACACGCACACACACGCACACACACACGCGCGCACACAACTTGGTCATGATGTCACCGACAAATCGCTGATGGCAGTAAAACAACTTAGAATAAGGAAAATTCATTTACTCTTCATTTTTCTAATCAGATATTATTATTATTATTATTATTATTATTATTATTATTATTATTATTATTATTATTTTATTTTAATTTTTTTTATTTTAATTTTAATTTTTATTTGATTGATAGGTTTCTCTCTTATTCTACTGGCTTCTTTCTGCAATATCAAACAAGAGGCTGGAGTACTTTTATCATATTTGTTAAAAAAATAAAAAATACAAATGTTAGCCGATTGTCAACATTTTCTTCATTATCCGATTACTTGCGATGAATAGAGCCTATTATATTTTTGATCTCTGAGATTTTTTTACTACTACTATTATCATTATTTTATCTCTGTTTTATCGATCGACAATAAAGACAAAAACCATCGTCAAGTCACTGCCCCTCTTCAAGCAGCAGGCGATAACCGGCGCGCGGTCCTGCAGACGTAACGCGATATTTTCCCGCCATTTATCAGTTTCGTTGTATACAATTGTAATTCTGCTTTTTAATCGCGTGTCAAACTCAGGAAATGTGAAACAATTGTGTCACGTGACGAGGCCATGGTATTATTTTTAAATCAGGGCAGTTCTTAATAAACACGGGGGGAGGTTTCGGTGGTGGTTTATTTTGGATGTCTGCGAAATATTATATTTATTGAACTACCACTAGATTTTTCTTTTATCTTCCCGCCATTTGTCTGCTTTCGTTACGTACGGTTTTATTTCTGGGTTGTTGTTTTTTTTGGCTCGAGTGTCAAACCAAGGAAATACGAAACAATTGCCTCACGTGACAAGCTATAATATTATTTGTAAATCAGGGCAGTTCTAGAGAAACACGGGGGGGAGGTTTCGGTACTAGTTTTGGATGCCTGAGAAATGCTATGGTTACTGAACTACCACTAGCTTTTTTGTAATAGAGGTGATATATAACAAAAGATACATTTTTAAAACTCTAGAACATTTTTTTTTTTTTTTTTTTTTTAAAAAGAAGTCTTTAATATTTCCCATAATTGTGAAGAAAAAAAAACACACAGACAGAGAGAGAGAGAGAGAGAGAGAGAGAGAGAGAGAGAGAGAGAGAGAGAGAGAGAGAGAGAGAGAGAGAGAGAGAGAGAGAGAGAGGAAATTTAATTATTTTTATATTCGAGGTGACTGTTTTATTATTATTATTTCTATTTCTGTTATTTATTTAGTTACTTACTTACTTACTTATTTACTGATTTTTGTATCATAGTTAAATAAGGTTTTTATTTCGGACTTAAGACATAGTCGCAGATTACATATTTTCTTTTGCATTACTTCCCGATCTTCCTCGACGTAGAAAAAATGTGACGAGTCCTTGATAATCTGAGATACGAATATAAAAGATAGCATGTACCAGTCGAGCTTCCTTCTTCAGCTTTCCTGCATATGGGAAGGTGCAGACAAGGGAACACTTCCCGCTAATCGTAATATAACGGAGCGTTATCATCTCGTTATCAGTATGGTTTGTTTAATTTGACAAATTCATCTGATCTTTAAATAAACCCGTCATCATTCCGATAGTGTCATTATACAAAGGTCATATCTTTGACTTTTACGTTTGAAACGCATTGATAATAATAACATTGTGTTTATACATCCTTTAATGGAAGTGTCTGATGCTAACAATGTGAATTTCAAACTTCGTTTTGAGAGCAAGTATTTCATTACAGGAGCTATTTATTTGTCTTTTGCAGCGTAAATATATTAATTTATTAATTTATTTATTTATTTATTTATTTATTTATTTATTTATTTTTCTGTTTAAAATAATAATGATAAAGAGATGATGATAACCATTTTGTTGATCATGAGGACTAAATCTATGACACATATATATTTTGTTTTCATTAATTATTTAGATTATTTATTGTTTTATTATATTTTTTTTTTTTTTTTTTTTTTTTTTTTTTTTTTTATTTTAATGTTTTGTTTTTACTTTTCCTTTAATTTAATCAACGGATTTTGATTTAATTTTATTTATTATTGTTGTTGTATTATTGTTATTGCTATTATTATTATTATTATTATTATTATTATTATTATTATTATTATTATTATTATTATTATTGTTATTATTGTTATTGTGATTGTTATTGTTAATGTTGTTGTTATTGTTGTTTTTGTTATTATTACTATTATTGTTGTTGTTAATGCAATTATTACAGTTATTATTATTAGTACTAGAAGCAATAGTATTTTCATCGTCATAATAATAATCATCATCATTATTTATTTATTTATTTGTTTGTTTTAATATTTGCTTTACACAACATCATTATACAATTTAATTTTGCTTTTATTTTACTTTATAACATTATTTTAACCTTAGGTTTCTTTTACTTTATTTTATATATATATATTTACTTAATGTCTCATTACTTTCTTTAAACAATACTTAGTTTATTTTCTTTTACTTCATTTAAATTATTATTTTATTTCACTTTTCAGTCTTTAATTTCTTCTTTCTTTTTTTCATTCCTTCTTTTTTCATTTTTTCATTTTTTTCTTTCTTTCGTTGTTTCTTTGTTTCTTTTGTTTCTTTTGTTTTCTTCTTCTTCTTCTTGTCGTATTTTCTTTTCTTTTCTAGAAACTCGTGCACTGGTGACCGAATACAAAAATGTCTTATCATAATTAAGACAGATTACTTAATTATCGATACTGCAGAGTTCTATAGTTGCTCTTAGTCAGCAATCTAGTGACCATACTGACCTAGCTTTCACGTAATATATAAATGGACCCAGTAACGTACAGATGTACGTTTTAAAAACAAAAAATTGTTTATAGACGTAGATCTCGGTATGTTTCTTTAAGCTGTTTTTTAATATCTGTAATAAGCGTCATTCTATAAATTGGTATCTCTCTCTCTCTCTCTCTCTCTCTCTCTCTCTCTCTCTCTCTCTCTCTCTCTCTCTCTCTCTGTATGCATATATGTATATATACATACGCGTATGTTTGTGTGTATAGATAATGCCTGTGTCAATAAGTGTATTTATATTTTATTTATATATTAATGCATGCGTGCAAATGTAATTATGTAGGAGTGTGTGTGTGTGTGTGTGTGTGTGTGTGTCTGTGTGTGTGTGTGTTTCTATAGAAATCGTTCTCTGGGTCTACATTTCATTTCTTTTATGTATGTATCTAATGTATCTTATCTAATGTCAATAGTTACATCTGCGTGCATGTGTATGTAACTGTTTAAATATTTCAAGAAACACAATTCCACTTTTCAATGCTATCTCTTTGCAATTCCCTCGTGTATTTACCTACACATTTGACGTTTGTGTTTTTGCTCTGAATATCCCTTATTGCCATCCTATCGATATTTCTCTTTGTTGTCCATATTAAATATACATTCAAATAATATCTAGTGCATTATCACGCAACACAAAACACAACTTTTTGTCTCGGCTCTAACTTTCTCGTACATAATACACAGAACGATCGATGACGTCATAAATTATATATCGTCATAAATTATATATATATATATATATATTTTTATTAACGTCATTTGTTAGTACCTTTTTCAACATTTCCTTGTCCGACTATTACACTAATTTTTGTTAGTATCAACACTGTCTGTTATTTTATTAAAACTATACTTTTCTTGTTGGTGTTACTACAACTACTTATATTAGTATTACTACTACTACGACTGATACTACAACTACTACTACTAATACTTATCATCACATCATCATTTTCGACGTCGTCGTCGTTATTATTATAATTATTATTATTATTATTATTATTATTATTATTATTATTATTATTATCATTTTTATTACCAATTTTTATCTGGAGCAATAAAACATAAAAAAAAAAATAATAATAATAATAATAATAATAAAATAAAAATGTTATTACTATCATCATCATATTATTATATTATTATTACTTCTATTTGCACTACTCTTGTCTTGTTTTTGTTTGTGTTGCTGTCGTAATGGTAGTAGCTGTTGTTGCTAATATTTATTATTTCTCCTATTTCAGTTACCGTACTGTCTCTGCAATATGATCGCTGGTTGAACGCGTCACGTGAGACAGGTGTGAAGTGCCCGGATGATGATCAGTAAATGATGTCACATGGATGGTACCGGCTGTTTGTTTTCTGTGCTTCCGCTTCAAAATTCCTTTGCGTCTCTTTCAGGTAACATTTACCTTCGTTCCTTATTCCTTTAACTTTCTTTCACTGTTGTTGGTGTTGTTGTTGTTGTCGCTGCTGCTGCTGTTGTCTATAGGTTATGAGGAAAAAAACAGGCACTTTCTTTCATCCTACTGTTTTATTTATTTATTTATTTATTTACTTATTTATTTATTTATTTATTTATTTATTAATGAAATTATTTATTTATTTATTTATTTATTTATTTACTTTTTCCCGTACTTTAAATTGTTTATTTTTGTTTTTCCCCATTTTCTTCTTTTTTTTACCTGTTATTTATTATTATTAAATGTTTTATTATTTTTATTATTTCCTTCACGTTAATATTCTGAGCTGAAAGTGTAAAGATAATATTATGTTCGATCTCTCATGCACATCCAGTCTCAAACTCAACTCTCTCTCTCTCTCTCTCTCTCTCTCTCTCTCTCTCTCTCTCTCTCTCTCTCTCTCTATATATATATATATATATATATATATATATATATATATATAGGTTGATATATCTAGCTCTCTCTGTGTCTCACGCACACACACACATACATTCACACTCATAGAGGTTCAATAAATAATCAAAAGATAATTTTATATATTATATATAGATCATTAACTTCCACTTTCTGACTTTCGTCAAGAAAAGAAAAGAAAAGTCATCTCGAGTCTGTCTAATCGATAGTGTATTTCCATTGTTAACAATTTTCTGGGTGGGGGGGATAAAAATAAACGTGTTATAACGAGTTTCTGTCGACACTTCTTAACTTTACCAGTCACTCGAGAATCTTTTGTATCTGAAAGAGAAAACCTGCGATATTTTTGTAAATAAAACTGATCCTACCATTGTTAATGTCGACATGAAAGCTACTTATGGCCTGGAAGAAAATAATTTCAAGGTTAATATATCTTTCCACACACACACACACACAAACCACACAGACTCACACACACACAGAGACATATACATATACACACATATATACCCAATTTATATACAAATACACACGCCGACACACACACAACACACACACGTGCAGGCACATACACTTACGTGTTATGTATGTGTGTAGTATGTATATATGTATGTATGAATGTATGTAGTATGTATATATGTATGAATGCATGTATGTAGTATGTATGTATGTATGTATGAATGTATGTAGTATGTATATATGTATGTATGCATGTATGTAGTATGTATATATGTATGTATGCATGTATGTAGTATGTATATATGTATGTATGCATGTATGTAGTATGTATCGATGTATAAAATACGTAAATGGATCAATAATCAAAAGATATTTTTTTATATAAATGTAGATCATTAACTTCCACTTTCTGACTTTCGGCGAGAAAAGAAAAAAAGAAAAGTAAAGAACTGAAAAGAATATTTATCTTGAGTGTATAATCGATAGACGTCGACTGCATTTCGAGTGTTAACAATTTTCTGGTTCAGGAGGGAAACAAAATAAATGTGTTTATAACCTGTTTCTGTCGTCGCTTTTTAGCTTCTCCAGTCAGTCGAGACTCTTTTGAATCTCAACAAGAAAATCTGCGAGATTTATATGAATAAAACTGATCCAGCTATTGTTAATGTCGATACGAAAAATCTTTTTATGGCCTGAAAGAAAATGATTTCAAGTTTAATATATATATATATATATATATATATCAACAGAAACACGCGCACACACACACACACACACATATACACATAATATACATATATACAGACATACAATTATACACTCGCACACACAAACACACACACATATATACAGATACATACACACAACACAAATCGCAAACAACAAATACGTATTAGCATTTTTTTGTGTGTGTATTCATAGTAGTATATGTATGTATGTGCGTGTGTTTGTATGTATGTGGATAGATGTATGTGTGCATGCAATGTAGTTTAGGAATTTTGATATTATTTGTCTTATGAACGCAATGGCGCAGGAGGTATGTACGTATGTATGTAAGTATGTATGTATGTACGTATGTATGTATGTATGTATGTATGTATATATATATGTTTGTATGTATGTACGTAATTACATTTAAGTGTCTCTTACAGATGAGTACACTAACGTATAAATAATTATACGGAAATCAGAATATTCAAATAAAGTGCAATAAAGTTAAAAACTCCTAGCATTAATAATAACAATGGCAATCGTTTTTGTGCAGTTGAATTATTTGCTACGTTCATGACGTTTTAAATTTCGACGTGTAAATTATCGTGATCTTCAACCGCGGAACGTAAAATTAACGTAACGTTAAAGATTCAACTATGAAACGACTGAGCGCACACGCTAAATGCTATCAGTGCAGGATGTACGAAAACACAGTTATCAGAAATATCCGCAACTAGTTTTCCTTCCGGACAGAAAAATAAACACAACATAACATATGGCTAACAGAACATTTCAGATACGGTTTGATATATTTTATAATAATTAGTTACTGATATGTATGTCAACTGTTTCATATTATTTAGATATTTGTTATATCTCGTAGTTTATTGATATATCTCATCATATGTAGTTGCTGATGCGCATGTCAAATATTTAAACTATCTAGTCATTAATGCTTATGTTTGATTTATTTCACGGTATGCAGTCATTGATACGTCGTTTATATTCTCTGTTTACTGAACCATATGTTAATTGAATACTCTAGTGTCTAATTACAGATACACATCTTAGATGAACGTTTGTAGTCTGTAATTATTGACAGATAGATGTATAAGATGTATCGTTCTATTGATACGCGTGTTGTGAAACGATATTGCTATGTTTTATGATGGGTAATCCGATAGCGCGCGCACCAGCAGACGACAACTGCACGCGGAGGCAATGTACCAGCTGTCGTCGGAGAGAGATTTTATAGTTAACATAACGTAGCCTGAAGGGTCGCAATCATCGATGTCACTGTTTGGAAAGTTAGAATAAAAACTCGCTGTGTTCTTTTATTTTTCTATTTTTTTATTTTATTCTTGCGATTAAAATGAGTGCTTCTAGTGGTAACATTCACACCGGGGGTTCATGTACGGCTTGCGATTAGATACAGTCTGTGACGTAACCTGCTGTGACGTAGGAGAAGAGAACGTGCGATCACAAGTACTTGTACTAATTACGTTAGGTCTCAGCAGTAATAGTTTATGATAATTAACTGAGCAGAACTGAAGAATGAATATGATTGGTTAGTAGGTTAAATATATATAGTTAATGTATCTGTGAGTCTGTGTGTGTGTGCGTGCATGTGTATTTTATTATTATTATTATTTAATTTATTTATTGTTATTTTTATTATTATTATTATTTTGATGTTATTGTTTGTTTGTTTTGGGTTTATTTATATATTTATTTATTTATTTATCATCGTCGTCGTCGTCGTCATTGTTGTAAATAAGTGTATCATCCATAAACAGAGAGTAAGTTTTAATATGACTTAGATAAGACTAGAAATATACTGAAGTAAACCGCACCAAAATGAGTCTGAAATGTAACAATGGCAACAAAAATGTTCAAGTATGCTTTCTAAAACGTTTTTTTAAAATTATAACTGTGTCTTCCAAAACGTGATTTTTTTTTTTTTTAATATCAGGATACTTGATTTGGAATGATTTAGAAGATAATTTTATTCTAATTTTATTTTAGCTCTCTATCACGTTTTCATGAGTTTAACGCCACTATACGATATTTAAAAACAAACGTATTGCGAAAATACGATATTCAGGGTGATATTAAATCACCGCAGAAATGAAATCAAAGTTCTATTACCTCCGTTTTGCCGCGATTAAAACGTTTTTTTTCGGATTTCTGTTACGAATCACCGTGATTGTAGGCGGGGTAGCGTGGCATGGGGCGTGCAGAGGGGCGGAGGGACAGCTGAACGGGGGGCGACAAATTGTGGACGATGGCGTGACAGTTACGTGTACTGAATAAGACACACTCTAGTCTAGCAGTTCCTGTCTGCTGTTTTTACCTTTCCCTTAGCAGCTGATCTATAAATATACCGTTAAGAAATTCTCTCAATAACCCGTTCCTGTTTTGAGCATTTCGTATCGCATTCTATTTTTATTTATTTTTATTTATTTATTTTTTATTGATTTATTGATTTATTTTATTATTTTTGTGTTTATGTTTATTATTATTTTTTTTTTTTTTTTTATCAGATGTTATTAATTTATTTTATTATTATTTTTTTATTTTTTTATTTATTTATTTTTATTTTAGTTTAGTTTATTTTTTTTTTCAGTACCTTTCATGTGTATATATATAACGGTCACATTAGCGATTTATATCTGTTATCTTGAGATCGACCTTGTAAGCTTGACTGCATTACATTCACATTATGATAGATTTGTGCATGTTGTGTACCGATATCAGGTATAAACACCTGTCATGTCACACAACGATTAATTACAAGGACGTTTCTTGATATACTGAGTTGGAAAAATATTGAGAGAGAGAGAGAGAGAGAGAGAGAGAGAGAGAGAGAGAGAGAGAGAGAGAGAGAGAGAGAGAGAGAGAGAGAGAGAGAGAGAGAGAGAGAGAGAGAGAGAGAGAGATTTTTAAAGTAAATAATATCTATACATGTCTGGGGGGGTTATTGTTTTGTTAATTTGTCAACTTTCATAAAATAATCCTCAAAACAACATTTCCAGTTATGTTCTACAGGTTTATAGACGATCAAGATAGTAATGTCTGTCTGTCTATTTATTTGTCTATTTCGCTATTTATTTCCCAAACTGTTTTCGTTGACTTTGGTAAAATAAACCCCCAAAACAACATTTCCAGTTATGTTCTACAGGTTTTGTAAACGATCAATGCGTTTTATGAATGTTATCAAAAACAGGTTGCTGTCGAAAATATGTAGACAAGAATATTTTCTATTAAAATGCGATCCATTAAAAATATAAATTAACTGGCAACAAAAACAAAACAAAATAACTGACAATAACTACCTTCTCTGTAACTATGAACAATTCAGAATCTCTTTTATCATCTATTCATGTTTGCGAGTTTTTTTTTTTTTTTTCATCTGTGTTATTTCCGCTCTCATCTTTAGGTCGAATAGCCATTTGGATCGTCTGCGAAATATTCCGTCACATATTTATTTACTAGGAAGTACGAGTACTCCAAAAATATTTTCTTCCTGTTCATCTTCAACTGAAGTTGCAGTTGAATATTTAGACAAATAAAATTTGTGATACAGTTCGAGACAAGCATCCGCTGAAAATGAACCGTTTCCGGATGAATAACCGCCAGCAGTATCAGTCTGTTTATACATACGATCAAAAGAGGCTAATTTAAAAAATAATAATAATAATAATAATAATAATTATTATTATTATTATTATTATTATTATTATTATTATTTATTTATTTATTTATTTATTTATTTATTTATTTTTATTTATTGTTTTTTTCATTCTTTCTGTTTCGATTTGTTTGTTTGGTTTATTTATTTATTTATTTAGTTTTACACACTCAGTGGACTGTCAAAACTGGATTCGCTTCCTATCAGCGACATCTGGCGTTTCCGACATGGTTTATGGTTTATAAAGATTAACGTGAAACTGGAATGTGTTGTATTACAACTACTGCAGTTTAACGTCTGTCAAGTGTCTGCTGAGAAAGAGTCTGTCACTGATAACTGCGGGGGTTTTTTTTGGTGTTTTGTTTTTCATGTTTCTCTTTAAAGCAAACTTCTCTGTCATGGCCTCCGTGTTTAATATCGCTTGAAAAGTCTGTTTCCGGTAGCAGCAGCAAAAGATTGAATTTGTTTTTATCATTTTAAGAACGTCAGTGTACGAAAGTTTGTTTGTATCGTCAATCCATTCAGATTTTCAAAAGTGTCGGTTGTTGCTCGTTTTCTCTCTGCTGAAATGTTGCCGATAACGGTCACTACGTTTCAAATTGCATAGCTAAATACAATGTGGATTTGATTAATATTTTATTTATTTATTTATTTATTTTTTTATTATTGATTTCTTTATTATTTTATTGATTTATTTTATTTATTGATTGATTGATTTATTTTTATTTTTTTTTTTTTTTTTTTTTTTTTTTTTTTTTTCCGATCGCTTGTTTTATCAAGGCAGCAGTGGCTATGAATGACACTCTTCTCTGTAGATCACATCTCGTGACGTACAGCTTATTCTAGAGAGTTGTTGTAGTTGTCCAGGTAGTCTGTCTGTGCTGCTGTAGGTTTGTGCAGTTTTGGATGACAAGTTTTGTCGTCTGGTCTGTTTCTCCACATGGAAGAAGATACCAGCCGGAACTTCTTATTGCACGTGCTGATGGAGTCTGTTGTGTCTAGTCTTTAATCGCAAAGTGATGACTTGTGCATGACGGGATAGCAGGTGATAGCATCGGTTTGTTAGGGAGGTGTACAGAGAGATTTAATATGGGATTTCATCTCTTCATATGACACTCAATTATCCCTCTGTGAATCTGATGAAACCTCTATATTAATTTCACTTTAGACAGCAATGAGAGTTTGATACGTTGTCATTACGACAAACTAAATAAAACAATGCAGCCTGTGCGCCATAAGTATTTAAGCAAACTTCGCTTTTGATACTAAATCTAAATGAGTGACTGTACTTAGGTTTCAGTGATAATAATAATCTCGTTCGTCTACCTGCATACAGTAAATACAAGAAGTACTGTATCGTTGTTTATTAATCCTTCAAAAAATCGCGATCATTTCATCTCACGCGGTTAGTCAAATTACGTACAAATTGCTGTCATTGTTGAATAAAGGATCGTACTTGCAAAGTTCAGTGCGGTTGTTTGACAATGATAATTACTGTGTAAATTGTTCTTTCTTTTTTTTCTCTATCTTTTTTTATAATTTTTTTTTTTTTTTTTCTTCCGCTGTAATTTACACCCGGGATCTGAAATAGACAGCATCCGGATTAGACAGGATTTTATTCATAAGAGATTAACGGATGTTTATAATTGTGGCTGGATTAGTCAAAGGCCGGTTTTTACAGAGTCCACTATGTAATAACTATACATGTATGGTGTGTGTGTGTGTGTGTGTGTGTGTGTGTCTGTGTGTCTGTGTATGTGTCTGTGTGTGTGTGTGTGTCTGTGTGTGTGTGTGTCCTTGTCTCACAAAATGTATCAAGAATAGACAATTGTTTTCAAGTGTTTAGGGTTCTGTGCTATTTAAACTGTCTGAATTTAGAAGACAGCCAAAACGTAGATCAGCTCAGTTAGTTGTGGCTATCTTCTGTGTCTGTGTTTTTCGTATGTGGATCTGCTGTTGTGTTTACCAGTTCAGGACGACATCAGCGTCTTCTATAACGATTAGATAAAACACAGTTGTAATGGAAGCCCGTATTATCTGCATTAAACCATTACAGCTGCATAAGGATTATCTTTATGGGTGTATATATGGGTACAAATATAATTATGCAAAACATACATGCATATATACATACATATATATACATACATATAGATACATACATGCATAAATACAAATATAGATAGATGGATACATAGATATACACACACACACATATATATAGTCGTATGTACGCACGCATACACATGCACTTACAAATATATGCACACATATACACACAAACACACAACACACAATATATGTGTATATGTCTATGTATTTGCTAATTACGTTCTCTCTTTGCCTTTTATCATTCATGAAACGTAAGATCCTTGTTAATAAAAGCATAAAATTTAAAAAAAAAAAAAAAAAAAAAAAAAAAACTTGTATGTTATTAAACGACGATTACTGCTGCTTGGATCAGGTAATCGACAACTTAAAAATAAATTAACTTTGAAAACGGTTTGATCACGTGATATTGAAAGGTGAAGGTCGAAACTGATTTCAAAGGCACGTCGATCTTTTAAGTTATTTAGTCGTTTACGACGTTTTGTGATAACATCATGTATGTGGCAAGTTTTCTCTCTCTCTCTCTCCCTGTCACATTTTTGTGAGATAGTGTAACTATTGTTGCCAATGACAACGGAACAGAAAAAACAACAACCGAAGATTAAATAACAACATGACACATTATAATATATATCTTGTTTTATGGATGTTTTGACTCCCAAATCTGTGTGGAAAATTTTGTTCAGATGTATTTTACTGAAAGTCGATAAACGAGAGAATGAAAGTGAGAAGAAAGGGAAATAGAAAATTAAATAATTAGCAAATCACAGAATTATAACATTGATGCAGGCAGGACACATACGCACATACACACATGCACACGTACAATACACACACACATACACACACACACACGCAAAAGTACGTATACATAAATACATCTGACTTCGTCCTCCTGTGTCAGTCATTTCCGAATATTTTCTATGTGCAGAGTCTAATCAATACATACATACATATATATATATACATACGTACAAACATACATATATACATATATACAAAGAGAGGAGAAGCTGTTTTAATATACATTATTTTTATTATGATTGTTGTTGTTGTCGTTGTTGTTATTATGTTCATTGTTTTTTTTTTTTTTTTCAGGACACCTCAGTTATACCTCCTCATCAAACTCATTCTACCATTGCTGTCTTTCGCAGCTACAACAGCAGCTGTGAACGATGTACACCTTAACATTCATAAAGGTACACCTTCGTTTCCGAGTGTGTGTGGGTGTCTGTGTGTGTGTGTGTGCGTGTGTGTGTGTCTGTGTGTGTGTGTTTTATTCTTTTTTTTACATTTTGTTTTCTTTTTATTATTATTATTATGTTGTTGTTGTTGTTGTTGTTGTTTGTCGTTGTCGTTGTTTATATTTTTATTTTATTTTATTTTTTTGTTGTTTTAATTCATTCTTTGTGTTTTATTATTATTATCATTATTATTACTATTATTATTACTGTTATTATTACTATTATTATTATTACTGTTATTATTACTATTATTATTTGCGCTTACCACCACATTGTACGCTTTCACACACACAACGCGCTTGTTTTCAACACACAGACGCACGTGTCTATAGATTTTCTTTACCGCCGAGTCACAGCGCGCCTCACGTGATCCCCGCTTTTATGTTAATTTAATTACATAGTTATGAACATAACAACAGGCTGAAAGCAAGCTGCACAGCTTTTAAGCTTTAGCGAACCGTTTTGTGACAGCGAATGTAAAACTATTTGTGTTACGTAAACACGATGTAGAAAGAGACCAAGAAAGGAAAAAAAATGTCTTTGTAGCAGACGAACAATTGTATGCATGTCCCTTTACAATTAATTTAAAGTAATAATAATAATAATAATAATAATAATAATAATAATAATAATAAGAGAAATTTCGTTTTTCCGTCGAAATTATTGTTATTTGTTTAACCTCATGGAATTAATATATTTAAATATCCAGAAGGGGTTGAAGTGTTCAGATATTATTATTCAGAGGAGCCAGTATCATACAAGGATTTGATTTAGTGTAGTAAAATTTATTATTATTGTTATTATTATTATTATTTTTTTTTTTAATTATTATTATTATTATTATGATTATTTAAATAAAACATATAATAAATACATTTAATTAAAAAAAACCAAAAATAAAAATTGAAAACGTTTATATTTATTTTATTATTATTATTACTATTATTATTATATTGTTTGCTTTTGTTTTGTTTCGGGTGTTTTTTTTTTTGTTTGTTTTTTTTTTGTTTTTTTTCTTTCTTTTTTTACTGACATTTAATATTTATGCATCCACGACGTCTGCTGTTGAGGTATATTCGGTTGCTATGTCAAAGAATTTACCGCTTTCAAAGGGTTTTTAAATGGCGGTCTACGTTCTGAGAGATGTGATAAAAATATATTTTATTTTAACTGGTAAAGGTAGATTCCATCCTGTCTGTTTATTGAAATACAGGTCTCAGAGAGAGAGAGAGAGAGAGAGAGAGAGAGAGAGAGAGAGAGAGAGAGAGAGAGAGAGAGAGAGAGAGAGAGAGACTAAAAAATAAGATATTAAGAAAAAAAGAAATAAGGGGAGATTAATTAAACAGAAAGAAAGAAGAATCTAGAAAACGAGTGACAGAATTAATCACAGTTTTCTGTAGCAGTACATCTGAAATCTAACAGCTGACTGTCGATTTATAATTGTACATTTGAACATTCGTTAATCCATATTTCCAGGTACTTATAACACAGCTGGCTCGGCACATTTCAGTAAGATAATTCCGTGCGAAGCAGAACAATATAAATGTTTTGTTGTCAGCCTGCTGTCGGTCGATACGACGGCCTTTTTGACGGAGAGCAGTTTGTTCCCGCGGACCTAACAATTAACGTTTAGGATTATTTCAACTTCACTACGCGTCAGCTCGATACAGATTTCGCCGCGTATCCGGTATTTAATATGCACCGGAAGTATTGGGTCCCTTAGGGTAATAAAAATAAGTTATTTTTATTAGATTTCATTTGATTTGATTTCCATTTTATTATTATTATTATTTTATTATTATTATTATTATTATTATTATTATTATTTTATTTTTTTTATTTTATTATTATTATTATTATCATTAATATTATTATTATTATTTTATTATTATTATTATTATTATTATTATTATTATTATTATTATTTATTTATTTAGTTATTCCTCTTTTTCTTTCTTCCTTTCTTCCTTTCTTTCTTTATTTATAGTTTTGTTGTTTTCAACACACGTGAAGTTAAAAATAACAACAACGGTAATAAAATTGATATCATCAAACTGCAGTTATGTTTAACTGTGCTAACAGAACACAACGTCTGTTAAATATAAACGATTTCGTAATTTTGTTTATTGATGAAATATACTACGTTTTTCCATTAGCTGCAGCAGATTTTTTAAAAAGTGTTTCCTACAGACGGAAAATACACAATCATCCGTTAATAATCCAACTGTGCTATTCTCTCGCAAACTGGAAAACGGCCCAATGGAACTTTCGAGAAGAATTGATTTTTGCGATCCGTCAAAGAAAGGTTCCAAAAAAATTAACTTTAGCTATTATAATAGAAATAATAATAATAATAATAATAATAATAATAACAATCGGATCGGATATTTCTCAAAATCCCCAAATCTTAATCTCTTTATCATTCGTTGCAAAAATTACAGTCTGTTTTCGTTAGATCATGCAGTTTTAGTGTTCTGCTCATGCGCAGTAAGTGAAACTATAATTATTAACTATAAAGAAAATCTCGCCCATTGTCAAGGATATCCAATGACTTATAGATCGACTCATAAAATAATGTAAAGAAATGAAATTCATTTAATTTATTTATAAATAATATAATAATGGTGGCGTATATTTGTCTTTTGTCCTTGATGGTAATCGATTCATCGATGTTTTATCCAAGCTGACTCTAATGCGATTCAAATGAATTACAAATCGACTTTCGCTTATAAAAAATATAAAGAAATTAAATTCACCTTATTTATTTATTTATTTATGTTCTAATTCAGGTGGCGTATTCTTGGCTTTTGTCTTTGACATAACCGATTCTTCGATGGTTTCTTCAGCCTAACTCTAATAGGATTCCAGTGAATTACAAATCGACTTTCGCTCATAAAATAATGTAAAGAAACGAAATTCAGTTTATTTATTTTTCTATTATTTTGATGGTGTATTCTTGATAATAAAGCGATTATCGTTGATATAATCGATTCATCGATGGTTTCCTTAACCTGACTTGCAAATGATCCCAGTGGCAAGAAATTAAAATGTAGTGACATCCATTTCGTGTTAAATAATAATGTATTAATAGTCAATTTATTGTTATTATTATTGTTTTATTTTGTTTAGTTTTTTCTTTGATTTGTTTTTAAATGTTTTATTTTTATAATTTTAATTTACATTTTTTTTTTTTTTTTTTTTTACTTTTTATCTTTATTTTATTTTATGTTTTTATTATTATCATATTTTACTCTCTTCACTGAACTGACGGCCTTTTTCAAGCAGGACTAGTTTAAGAAAATAAGTTCACACAATTATTTATGTCTCTCACATTCTCACAGCAGTCACTCCCGGACACGCTCATGACCCCAGACGTTCGTTATCCCTTTGTGTGTCACGTGACAGTGCGTCTTTTCGGTGATGATTGTTTAATTTGTAAATTTTTCTTAAAAATCTGAATAATATAGCTATTTTTGGACAATTGTATATGCTGTCTTTTTATTTCCTGGCTCTTTTATTTTATTGTCTATGGGGTTTTGGTGTTGTGTTATGTTGCTATGGTACTTAATTATATATGTGTGTATGTGTTCTGGTATTTAATTATATATGTATGTATGTATGTATGTATTTATGTATGTATGTATGTATATATGTATATATGTATGTATGTATGTATGTATGTATGTATGTATATATGTATGTATGTATGTATGTATGTATGTGTATGTATGTATGTATGTAAATATGTATGCACGTATGTATGTATGTATGTATGCATGTATGTATGTATGTATGTATATGTTGAAATGTTTAAAAATTTGTTATATGTATTTTATTTTGACATCGATCATGAAATGCCTATGTATACTAATCATTACACGAAATAACTGAACATTTTTGTCATCTCACGAAACAGCTGAAATTCACGAACCAACAATGAAAACGTCAAACGCACTCTATGTTATTAATACAGTAAGCAGACCAAACGAGGACACTGTACTTAGAAACTGTTGCTAACCATAAAACGAGTTTGACTAAACTGTTCAAACACGTAAGTCAGTTACAGAACCGCTGTATGCAGTGATTGAAATGGCTTTCAGGAATTATGAGTTCACAGGACTGAGGGGGTGGGGTGAAGAACGCTGTATGCCCCACCGTGAAAAAAAAAAAAAACCCACACCCACCCCATCCCCCGCTGCGGCTTTGTCGGAGAACGTGACTGTCTTAGGCGTGGCTCGCCACAGCTTTGCTCTGATTAGCACGTTAATTTGTTTTTAATTTATTTCTTCTTCCTTTTTTATTTTTTTTTTTTTTTTTTATTTCCTTTTTTTTTTTTTTTTTTTTTTTTTTTTTTTTTTTTCAGTCATTGAGACGGTCTGTTTTTGTAACGTGAAAATGTAGCTTTGTTATCTGGGAAGCAGATCATAGGAATAAGTATTGAATTATTTGTTACCTACCCTAGCGTAACTCTGTCTAATCCACTGAGTCGAATTTGCAATGGATAAAGACAAGTGTCACGAAAACAAAAACAAAATTACAGTTCTGATTTATCGAGACCACTCTACTTATTTACCTCGCCAGCGTTTACGTCCTTGTGCAAGTTATTAAAAACACATTAAACAGACAGATAAGACCTCTTACACACACAGATAAAATAAGACACCCCCTACTTGTGTAAAATTATTAATTCCGTAAAGAAAGATGGTTTTTTTTTTTTTTTTTTTCTTTCTTTCTAAGATAACTTAATACCTATAATATCAAATGTGAGTTTATAAGAGGTAAGGTGACATGTGCAAATATAAATAAACTTGACAAAGAATAACTAACAAACGTCACGAACTCTGTAATGCTACAGGAATGGGACGTAAACTAGAAGCTTAAAAAGCAAGTTAATATCGCGCCCCCCTCCTGCGTGCCCCCCTGTTTCTGTTACTGTTTATTTGTTGTCACTGAGCGTAACATCAATGAACGCATTACAATTGTAAATGTAACTGATCGTTAAAACTGCGTGCAGGTTTTTCTATTCAGTCCGCGCAAAATGGCAGAATGAGAGGAATCTTTAATAACAATAAACGCAGCTGCTTTGTTGAAAATATCACATAAAAAAAAGCAGTAAAATGTAAAAATAACAGTAAACTGAGCTTGTTTGTTGAAAATATCACATAAAAAAGCAGTAAAATGTAAAAATAACAGTAAACTGAGCTTGTTTGTTGAAAATATCACATAAATAAAGCAGTAAAATGTAAATAACAGTAAAATGGCCGTTTCACGTTGTCAACAGCATGTTACACAGGCGCTTTATGTAATAGAAAGTAATTATTTTAGTCATTACATGAAATGATTGAACATTAGGCATTACAGATAATTACTGGTTTCACAGATTGACTGATATATATATATATATATATATATATATATATATATTTCACGTTTTATATCGTCAGGACTTCATTGGTTGTGTTGCTATTGTGAACGTGCATGTGTGTGAAAGCGCGCGCAGTGTAGGGCTCATTTTCATTCAGTTCATTCAGACATTTTCTTTACTCTTCTTTTTCTTACCTCAACCCGCAGAAGAACTGCACAGGGGACAGAACCGAGACCACGGACAAAACGCAGCGTTCAACTTCGTCCGAGGCGTTCGCCGACCGATCCCGGAAAAACACTCGACGAGTGCAGACGAACTCACCAGCCTGTACAACAAGCTGAAACAGCACCACCAGAACGTCCACCCCACAGAAGACAACAGACGCGGCCAGATGCGCATTCAGTGGAGCAACGACATGTTTTTCCTTCTCTTCGGCAGAAACGACAACGCCGGCCCTTACGGGGTGCGCCGATCCCCTCACACCAGCACCGGCGCGCCCTGGCCCCTCCCAAAGCGATACGCGAGGAACGATAAAAAATCTTCACCGTCGTCAAGGGTCTGTTTCGAATAGTGACCAACGTCACTGACTGTGACGTCATAGACAGTGCGATTACGCGTTACACCAGGCGGATACTGACGGAGTCGCTGGAAGACATGTACGACAACCTGCAGCACGCGGAGGAGTCGAGGCTCCACGACCCGGCTGACAAATACTCCTCTGACCTCTACAGAACCGCGCCTGCCAAATCCGTTCTCAACGTTCTCATTAAGAAACCGTGTAAAGGGATTGAGTATCCGTCTCTCACTTCAGATGAGTCGTGTAAGTATAAGTTATTTAAACCAGTATCTCTGTTTTTTATTATTCTCTCTCTCTCTCTCTCTCTCTCTCTCTCTCTCTCTCTCTCTCTCTCTCTCTCTCTCTCTCTCTCTCTATCTATCTATCTATCTTTCTCTTATTCTCTCTCTCTATCTCTGTTTCTCTCTCTCTCTATCTATCTTTCTCTTATTCTCTCTCACTATCTCTGTTTCGCTCTCTCTATCTATCTATCTATCTTTCTCTTATTCTCTCTCTATCTCTGTTTCTCTCTCTCTCTCTCTCTCTCTGTTTCTCGCTGTGTCTATCTCTATTTCTCTCTCTCTCTGTCTGTCTCTGTTTTCTCTCTCTCTCTGTGTGTGTATATATATATATATATATATATCTGTTCCCTTCTCTCTTTCACTGTGTGTGTGTATGGCTGTGTGGGTGTGTATATATATATATATATTTCTCATACTCACACCATGACTTGACATATCAATAAACTGTAATTGTTTCGGCTGGTACAAATGACAGTAATCCATTTACTTCACAGCCAAATGATGAATCGTTTGTTTAGCTAGTAATACATCTATCAATAAATCAACGAGATGATGAAATTTTATCTTTTATTGTACATTCTGCTGTCGCATTTTATTATTCTGTACACAGAAACATAAACTTAAGCATTCTTGTAGAAATATATTAGACGTCTCTCTTTTTTTAATTTATTTGTTACAAGAAAATCAGACGTGCATGTATGAATGTTAGAATGAGCTGCGTGACACCTGACAGCTACACACACACCTACATACACACACACACACACACATACATACATACATACACACACACATACATACATACATACACATACATATACATACATACACACATACACTTACATATACATACATACATACACATACACACATACATACACACACATACATACATTTTACATATATATATACACTCAAACATACACACATATATATACACATACATACCTATACAGACACACATACATACACATACTCACACACACTTATGCACAACACACGAACACACACTCATACAAACACACACATACACACACTCTCATACACACATACTGATATACACATACACATAAACACACAGACACTCATACAGACACATGCACAAATACAGACATACAGACATATACAGAGATTTAAAAAACTATCCTTGATCAAATATAACACAAATTAGTTTACTTAAGTTTTATTTATTTACAGATTACATTATCATAAATTCGGACCAAACAGTGGTGGTGGCAAACGAGGTGTGGGGGGCGCTGAGAGGACTCGAAACATTTTCACAGCTTGTGTGGAAGGGTACTGATGAGAAGGTAAATTTTGTTTATTTATTTATTTATTTATTTATTTATTTATTTATTTATTTATTTATTTATTTATTTATTTATTTGTTTGTTTTTTTTTTTTTTTTTTTTTTTTTTTTATTTAATCATTTATTTATTTATTTATTTTTTTTTTTTGTTTGTTTGTTTCTTTGTTTCTTTGTTTCTTTGGGTTTTTTTTTTTTTTATCTATCTATCTATCTAGCAACCAGTCAGTTTATATGTTTATTTTGACATTTAGTGCAAGAGACAACAGGTCAATGGCATGTCATCGTGACCCACCAAACATTTTTTATGATATTTTAACAAAGGATTGTACGTAGAAATAAAAAAAAAAAAACATTTGGAGATCTATAAAACGGTTTAACGTAATTTTATTTATTTATATCAACCCCATGTGCACTCTAAATAAATATTTGTTTTATATATATATATATGTATATACTCTGTCGATACCTGCTTTATTCATATAAATATGTTTATTAAAGAAAGAAAGAAACAAATAAATAAATAATAATAGATAAATAAAGAAATAAAGAACAAAGACACAAACAACTAAATAAATAAATAAATTGTCAAAAAATAAATAAACAAATAAATAAAAGACAAACAAATAAACAAGAAAATAAACAAACAATAAACAAACAAATAATCAAAGAAACAAATAAATAAATAAATATTAAAGCAAACAAATGAATAACAAATAACAAACAAACAAGCAAGTAAACAAATAAATAAATAATCACACTCTATACATTAAGCAGTTTTCACAAGTATTATTTCAGTTTTGACTTGCATGCTAACAAACTGCTGTGTTTGTCAACTCAGATGTGTTGTATGTTCTCAGTCACCCATCACCAGTCACCAATCACCATTCAGTTAAAGCTTTCTTCTTCCTTGTCGTGCCATGCATAATGTATGAACCACGCTCGTTAGCTGCAGAAATGTTTGTATTGACTTCTCTCATAGCAAATATTTAATCATTAACGACTTTACTTTCAGTTCCATTTCACTGAAGATGATAGAAATCTTCGTGTTTTTTTTTTTTTTTATCTTTTCTTTTCAGAAGATAGTTTTATAACAATCACTTCTTCATTTTTTTATTAAATAAAATATGATAGATTTATATATATATATATATTTTTTTTTTTTTTCAAAAAGTAGTTTTGTAAATATCACTTTTTCATTTTTTTTTATTAAAACAAAATACGATGGATTTCTGTTATTTTTTTTTTTTTTCAAAAAATAGTTTTGTAAATATCACTTCTTCATTTTTTATTAAACAAAATATGATCGATTTGTTTTTGTTTTTGCAAAAAATTATTTTTTAAATATCACTTTTCCATTTTTTATTAAAACAAAACATGATAGATTTTTTTTCAAAAGACATTTTTGTAAATATCTCCTTCATTTTTTATTAAAACAAAATACGATAGATTTATTTTTTTTTTTTTTTTTTTTTTTTAAAGACATTTTTTTAAATATCACTTCCTCATTTTTTATTAAAACAAAATATGATAGATTTCTTCTTTTTTTTGTTTTTTTAAAAGACATTTTTGTAAATATCACTTCTTCATTTTTTATTAAAACAAAAATACTGCCAGAGTTTACAGTTACTTGCTGTTAAATAAAACAACATCGATCTTAAACTGTATGCCTGACAGCGCCTGTCATGAAAGAAGATGTAACTGTAATCATTTCATGCAGTATGTATAAACCAAACATATAATTTGTATGGAAATTAAAATTTTATTAATTTTTTAAAATTATTTTTAAATTGTCAACCCGAAGCCCGTATTTACACCCTCCTATAAAACGAAAAGCAAATGTGCGTGTGTGTGTGTGTGTGTGTGTGTGTGTGTGTGTATGCATGGATGTGTACATGTATATGTATGTGTATGTGTACATGCATAACGTACATACATACATACATACACATACACAGACGTACACAATTTTAAGATAGTCACCAGGTGTTTTTTTTATTTTCTTTATCCTGCAATCCAAATTTGTCAAATCACTGCTGTTAAGGGTTGTTGATTCATGCAAACTGATTTCATTGTAGCCTACTCACACCACTTAAATAACCACCTTTTATTCGTTGTTTATGAAATGAAAACCGGCCTTTTTATATCCAAACCAGCAGTTAAATACTAAATATGTAGCTTTGAACAGCGTATAAATGACATGTAATTTATCAAAGTGAAAACAGCGCTGCCTAAAAGCCTTTATTTTTGGTCATTGAATTAATACTTAGAAATTTATCTGGTAATCAAATCTCGCCACTATTTGTAGAGACTGCAAATAAATATAAACACACACACACACACACACATACATGTACATATATATACACATACTAATATTGTATCATTTCATAGAAACTGCATATGTAAACATCATTTCCATAGACACTGCATATTTAAAAATATCATTTCCATGGACACTGCATATGTAAACATATCATTTCATAGACACTGCATATGTAAACATATCATTTCCATGGACACTGCATTATATAAACATATCATTCATAGACACTGCATATGTAAACATATCATTTCATAGACACTGCATATGTAAACATATCATTTCATAGACACTGCATATGTAAACATATCATTTCATAGACACTGCATATGTAAACATATCATTTCATAGACACTGCATATGTAAACATATCATTTCCATGGACACTGCATATGTAAACATATCATTTCATAGACACTGCATATGTAAACATATCATTTCCATAGCACTGCATATGTAAAAATAATCATCTTTTAATTAAAAGCAGTAATTGTATTTGACATTAAATTTTTATAATTATTATGTGCATGTTCAGATAATATGTGTGTGTGTGTGTGTTTACAAAGAGAGAGTTATTATTATCATATGAAATACTATATATCATAAAGTACACATAACTTACACAATGCAAAATTATTAAGAAATTATTATTATCAACAGCATCATTATAATCATCAGTACCATTATTATTATTGTTGTTGTTGTTGTTGTTGTTGTTGTTGTTATATAATCTAACATTTCCTAGTAGTATGAGTTTGATGTGATAAAGAAAAATAATTCAGATTTTTTGTTCTGACTTATTCGACTCAGGAATTACACACATGTGTGCAGAAATCTCATTACCTTAATGCAACACACAATTTCTAAAGAAAAATCCATAAATTCCACGAAACAAATATTTATTTATTTCACCCTTGATCTCTTTCGATTTGCAATAGCTCTATTGTTACAGCTTTTTATCAACAAAAATAATTTTTTTAAATTTGGTATTCTCAATTAGGCCTTAGAAAAATTGAAAAAAGCCATCAATTTTTTTAGGTTTTTGAAATGCATGGACAAAATAAGTTTAAATATAGTTTGTAAAGAAAAATATAAATTAAGATTGCAGAGAAACAAATTGCAAAATATTGTTGATGACTTTAAGGACTGTTAAAGACTGCAAAAACTGAAACCCTTGAATAACCGTAAACATACATTTCACTTTTTTATTTTTCATTCTTGTTAAAATAAACAATAATATTATTTTTCTATTTTTTTTTTATTATTATTTATATATAATGTGTGTGTGTGTGTGTGTGTGTGTGTGTGTGTTAATTTAAATTGTTGAGATATTTTCTATATTTTCCTGACAACTGTCTTTAATTATTTCTTCTTCATGCATGTCATGGTGTTGTTATTATTATTATTACTACTACTACTATTGCTATTATTATTATTACTATTATTATTATTATTATTATTATTATTATTATTATTATTATTATTATATTGTAATATTATAATAAAACTACTATTACTATTATTGTTATTACTATTATTATTATTATTATTACTATGATTATTATAATTATCATTATTATTATTATTATATTACTACCATTATTACTACTATTACTATTATTGTTATTATTACTACTAATATTACTACTATTATTATTATTATTATTATTATTATCATTATTATTATTATACTGTAATATTATAATAAAACTACTATTACTATTATTGTTATTGCTATTATTAGTATTACTATGATTATTATTATTATAATTATCATTATTATTATTATATTACTACCATTATTACTACTATTACTATTATTGTTATTATTGTTATTATTATTACTAATATTACTACTATTGTTATTATTATTATTATTATTATTATTATTATATTATTATTATTACCATTACTATTATTACTATTATTATTACCATTACTATTATTATTATTATTATTACTATTATTATTACTATTACTATTATTATTATTATTACTACTATTATTATCATCATTATTATTAATATTATTACTATTATTATTACTATTACTATTACAGCTGTATGTGATGGAGACTATTGTGATAGACAAACCGAGGTTTTCTCACAGAGGGATCATGATAGACACAGCCAGACACTATATCTTCAAGGAAGTTATTTTCGATGTTCTGGTACGTCATAACTCGTGTGTGAAAAGCTGCTTGCTGCTTGTCAAACAGTAAATAATTTAGTGCAGTAGAAATTCGTGAGAGTGCTTTCCCCTTGCAACCATAACAGATTTCAGTGATGGAAAAAACAACAAAGTAAAAAACAAAGGTTTTGGTGTAGCGAATATATTATTTAATTATTTTATAAAATATCTAATTCACTGAGAGTAATGTTTTAAATTAGAATATTATTAAAATCATGAATAATTTCCAGCAGAATATGAAAGTTTTGAAATTTTCTAGATCTTTAACTTTTTATTTCTCCTTTTAAAAAAACAGGAAACAATTGTGGTTTACTGTTTGAATTTAAGGGAAGTCACTCAAGTTTTCCATTTATTTTAATGTGAAGAGTTAGTTCCCATAATGTACGTTTATGTTTAAATATTTGGCTTCTTGTTTATACAAATGGTTTGTTACTGCTAAATAAATAGTTGACTATTACATAAAACTTGTATTAATGTTAAAATATGCTTCATAAATAATACACGTATATATAGAATGATCCTTTACATAACGTGTCTAGGTGTTTGTGTGTGTGTGTGTGTGTGTGTGTGTGTGTGTGTGGTTATAGACAGATAGATAGAATGACATATATATATATATATTTTTCTGAAGCTTTATTAACACAATAAAAAAATCATCACTGGTACTAAATGTAACAGAGGAAAATGACTTGCAATCACTATGGTTATAGCCTCATTTTAAAAATATGTATAACAAGTTTAAAAGTAAGCACAACATATAATGAGGTGACTGTCATATTTCTCACCATTTTTTAATAAGTAACTATCGTTAACATGAACATTCTGATTTGGATACAGTTACATACATATTCATTAATTTATTAATTTATTCAGGATGCCATGGAGATGAACAAGATGAATGTCCTGCACTGGCACATTGTTGACGATCAATCTTTTCCATTCGAAAGCAAAGTTTTTCCAGAGCTTAGCAAAAAGGTGAGTTAAATACAAAACATATGGGGAAGCTTTTAATATAAGCAGAACCTTTCACAGATATATATATATAGAAGAATATTTAAAATGTAACAGTTATTTTAAAAAGAAAGAAAAAAAAAAAAAAAAACGTTTACTGGCAGTAATGTGTGGATGGAAATGATACATTTCACTGATATATAGAAGAATGTTTGACAGTTATTAAAATAATTTTTGTACTGGTGGTAATGTATGACGGTGGGGGGAGTTGTACTGGTGGTAATGTATGAGGCTGGGGGGAGTTGTACTGAGGTGATGTATGAGGCTGGAGGGAGTTGTACTGGTGGTGATGTGTGAGGCCAGGGGCTGGTGGGGTGTTGGCTTGATAGGGTTGGGGTGAAATTAACTTGAAAAAAAAAACGCAAAAAAGTACATAAAATTTGGATTCTGGGTTAAATCAGTAGTGAATTTATTTTGTAATTTCTTATTTCAGTTTGTAAAACTAATTTTTTTCCTAATCTTTTTAAAATTTATTTTTTATTTATTTATTTACTACTACTACTACTACTACTACTACTACTACTACTACTACTACTACTATTATTATTATTATTATTATTATTATTATTATTATTATCATCATCATCACTATTATATTATTATTACTGTTATTACTTTATTACTGTTATTATTGTTATTATTATTATTATTAGGGAGCTTATCATCCAGACTATGTATATAAACAGAAAGACATTGAATACATCATCGAGTATGCAAGATTACGTGGAATTCGAGTTATACCTGAATTTGACGTTCCAGGTAAGAAGGGTTTTTATTATTATTGTCACTATGATATAAATAATTATTTATTTTATTAATTTTATTATTTTATTACTTTTCAGTTAATTATTATTATTAAAATTGTCATGATTATAAATAAAATATTTTTATTTATTATTTATGTTTTCATTTAGTCCTTATTTTTCATTTATTCATTTATTATTTTTCATTTATTTATTTATTTATTTATTATTTTCAATAACATTATATAAATAAATATTCATTTATTTAATCATTCATTCATTCATTCATTATTTTCCGTAACATCATATAAAATAAACTTTCGCGTTATTCGTTTCGTTTATTCATTAGTTTCGCTGTGTGTGTTTTTTTTTTTTTTTTTCAGGACACACCTATTCGTGGGGCCTGTCCCAGCCAGACCTCCTCGCCCGCTGTTACAGCAAGGACTACCCTCAGCCCGGGAGTATGGGGCCAATGGACGCAAGCAGGGATGAGACGTACAAGTTCTTGAAAACGTTGTTCACTGAAATCCTCACTGTCTTCAAAGACCAGTTCATTCACATCGGGGGCGACGAGGTCAACGTGGACTGCTGGTAACATTTGATGATGATGATGATGATGATGATGATGATGATGATGTTAGTTTGATATTGATATGTATGATAAAAGATGATAGTTTGACATCATCATCATCATCATCACTGTAATATAATATTACTATCGTTATTAATATTATTATTATTATTATTATTATTATTATGTTGTTGTTGTTGTTGTCGTCGTCATTATTCCTATGATTATTATTATTATTATTAATGTTACTATTATTTCAATCATTCATTTTTTCTTTTTTTTTGTCATCTTCTTGAGATATTCAGTTTGAACACTATATAAAATAGTAAGTTAATAGTAATGAATAATTCATTCATTCATTCACTCACTCATTCAGGGAAGCCAATGAAAAAATAATGAAGGAAGGAAGGAAGAAGTACTACAAGTGGAAGAATATCTCGACTGTTCCCAGACGTGCTGTGCCTGCTGGTGCTGTCGCTGCTGGTGCTGTGCCTGCTGGTTCTGCCGTCGCCAACGTCTCACCGTTTGGATCTCATAATCTGTGGGATTATTTCCAAAACAGGTAAAGTTCTCAGTCCCAGGTCTCGCGTTCAGGCTGGGCTCGTACATACATACACACATACATACATACATACATACATATATATACACACATATACACACACACACACACACACATATATGTAGTATTAAATACTTTTATCTGGAATGGATAGCAACTGAAGGACAATAAGAACAAAAAGAATGGAATGTATACGAAGAGAAAGACAGATAGAGAGAGAGAGATAGAGAGAGAGAGAGAGAGAGAGAGAGAGAGAGAGAGAGAGAGAGAGAGAGAGAGAGAGAGAGAGAGAGAGAGAGAGAGAGAGAGAGAGAGAGGAACAGAGAGAGAGAGAGAGACAAGATGATGCAATTAATTACAACAATTATATTTTTATTTAACAGGTTTATGAGCGACCTGGAAGAAATAAAGAAAACTCGTTCTGCCGGACTCAAGTATTTGATGTGGCAGGAAGCCGCCATTAAAACAGATTTACATGTAAGTAATTTTAACCAGGGGCAGATCCACAGTGCTGGATTCGGGGGGCGGGGGCGAGGTGGCATCACAGTTATTGTGGGTGGGTAATATTCTCGATGATTCGAGAGTCAGTAAAAGGACAAACTAAAGAGTTTACTGTGGAATTTTCCCCACTTGTTACAGGGTTTGTGTCACTGCACACTATTTCACTGATTTTTAGGGTGTTCATGTTGCTGTATGTTATTACTGATAACATGCCATGACTGTAGTAACTATTTTAATTCTGCTTTTGAACTTAGTTAACTAAAATGGCAGCTGCAAAAAAAAGGATAATAAATATTTTAATTCTATTTTTCATCTACGTATGGTGTATTTGTTTTTATTTTATTTATTTATTACTATTATTATTATTTTATATTTATTTTATTCATTTTTTTATTTTATTATATTTTCTTCATCTTCCAGAAATTTGCCAACAACACAGTGGCTATCATCTGGTTTGGCGATGCCAGTTTGTTGCGTGAAGCCATCGCCCTTGGTTACCACGTGCTGTACACGTCATGCTGGTATCTGGATAACATTTCCGCGGGGCCGGACTGGCGCAAGTATTACAACTGTGACCCCGCCTTCCCAGGTCTCTTGTTTCATATCTAGCTACATGTTAGTACCGGACCATATATCCGGATTTCTCGATTTCCCGGTTTTCTGGTACCAAGGCATCTAAATACGTAAATAATTAGGCATAAACATTTTAGAATTAAAAACACAAAGAAAATTGAGGATACACAATTGTGGCGACTCGACACGTAAACAATGCGACGAGTGAATGAACGCCACGCGGCTTGAAAGAGTAGTTCCGGTCTGGTGAGGACAATACCCGCGCGCGCGAACTACGAAAATATTGTCGCGAAAAAACTTCCGGTTTTCTGGTCTTTCCGGATTTCCGGACGCCGGATAATTGGTCCGGTACCTGTAGTACTATTTTGTTTTGTTTTTCAGTAAACTCTAAGTTTTCATTTTATTTTCTCGGATTCGAAGGGTATATTTATTTATTATTTTTAAAAAACATTTGTTGAATTTAAAAAAAAAAAAAAAAAAAAAAAAACATTATTTTCTTGTGACATAGATTTTGTTTACATTATTAATTTTTAATAATGATTTTTTTAATTTATATTCATTGATTTCTTTTTTTGTTCTCGCGTCTTGCAGGTTCCGGTGTTGATGAAACAAAGGTGCTAGGGGGAGAAGCCTGTTTGTGGGCGGAGTACATAACAAACGAAAACCTCATGGTCTTACTTTGGTTAGTTAAACAGAACATTATACATCGATAACAAAATGATGATAATAATAGCTGATAATATAATGATTAAATTGATAATTTGTTTAGCATCAAAATAATAATAACTGATAATTTAATGATAGTAATGATGATGATAAAATAACTAAAAAATTATAATAAAAAAATTATATATAATGATAATGATGATGACAATTTTCATAATAATTGTAATACCAAAATGATAATAATAAATGATAATATAATTATATTACTGATGACGATAATAATAGATAATATAATGATACTATGATGATATTGATGATGACAATAATAACAGTGTTAACGACAACTAATAAAATAATAATAACAAATAATAATAAATAATAATAATACTAACAATAATAATAATAATAATACTAATAATAATAAGAAGAACAATAATAATAATAATAAACAAACAATAATAATAATAATAATAATAATAACAAAAATAATAAATAACAAAAATAATAATAATAATAATAATAACACTAATAACAATAATAATAAATAATAATAACAACAATAACAACAATAACAATGTTGTTATTTCAGGCCAACAATAATAACAATAATAATAATAACAATAACAACAATAACGAATAATAACAGTGTTATGTTATTTCAGGGAGCACGTCTGCGGCGTGACTCTGACACACGAAAGGACGTTGCGTCAGCAGCACCACGACTACATGAACAACGTTGTCGCATGCTGAGGTACGACTTTTTAATAATAACAACATCAACGACTGCAACACCATTAATCACTAGTGTTACTGTTAATACTATTGCTTCTACAATGAACATTTTAATTTAATTAGCATTACTACTACTACTACTACTACTGCTACTACTACAATATCTGTTACTAATATTACTAATGTTAGTATGAAAATCTACTAGTACTACTTTTTAATTAATAACACTGTCCTACTACAGCACTTATTGCTATCACTAATACCAGGTACTGATTTTTCAGAAAAACGGAAAATACCCTCAGAAAACAGCGCCATTTTTTTTTTTTTTTTTTTTTTTTTTTTTAAACTGTCTAGTTTTGAATTTCGCGGGCGATCGCTTTGTTTTGGTTTCCTTGGCGAATATGTCGGACGGCGCCATTTTCAGTGTGACTGCTGTTGAGTATCAGACATCCTCTCCCAGTTAGGTGATTATTTGTGTAAATTTATCACAATGTTTGTATGTGAACATATCTAAAAAGCTCGCAGAAACGGAGCTTGCTAGTGAAAAAGCAGATAGAGGAAATATTTAGCGCTGAAAATAGCGAAGAAGATAGAATTACTTAAAAGAGTCGAAGATGTTGCGTGAGTGAGCCTCTTGAGTGAGGAGTGTGATACTGTTACGTCTGCTGCCTGTGATTCAAGAAACAAAAAGAACAGAAACTGAAATTCTGACAGTGATGCGCCTGAATGAACGAAGGGGCGAAACGTTTCTGTTGACGCGGACGTTACGCTGTTTTAAGTGGGATTAATAAAGGTCAAACAGACGTTGCTTTAGAAGTGTGTTAATCTACGTCTTTTAAACACAGTTTAGTTTCTTTGCTTTTCTTTGTTTACTTTGTGTGTGTGTGTGTGTGTATGTGTGTGTGTTTGTGTGTGTATGTGTGTGTGTGTGTTTGTGTGTGTATGTGTTTGTGTGTGTGTGCGTGTGTGTGTGTGTGTGTGTGTGTGTGTGTGTGTGTGTGTGTGTGTGTGTGTGTGGAATGTGTGTGTGTGTGTGTTTACCCTGAATCAAGAATACCTGAAAATCGAAAATTCCGGTTCACTTTCGATTCTAAGCGTGCTGGATAAATGATAAGAGTACATGTATAACTATTACTGTTAGAAATGATGCTTCTGCCATTACAGGTACCGGACCAATTATCCGGCGTCCTGATATCCGGAATTATTTTCATAGTTCGAGCGCGCGGGTGTTGTCCTCAATAGACCGGAACTACTCTTTCAAGCCGCGTGGCTTTTATTCACTCGCCGCATTGTTTACGTGTCGAGTCGCCACAGTTGTTTATCGTCAATTCTTTATGTTTTTGATTTTAAAATGTTTATGCCTAATTATTTACGTATTTAGATGCCTTGGTACCAGAAAACCGGAAAATCCAGAAATCCGGAATGCCTCAGGCCCCAAGGAGTCCGGATAATTGGTCCGGTATCTGTAGTAACTTTCTAACTTAATTACTACTGTGTGATTCTGCTAGTACTACCTTTTACTAATAACACTGTCATGCTACTACTACTACTACTACTACTACTACTACTACCACTACCACTCTACTACCACTACTTTGATATTACTGGCAAAACTAGTAATTACTAACAATGCTACTGCTAACCTACTAACATAACTACTACGAAGCCAGACATTTGGATTTTGAGTCTTTTGTTTTCCATTCAACACACCTGATTGTCCTCCTTTCTGAGATCTGATTTGAAAAACAAAATGTCTGCAAATTATGTCGGATATGTTGTTGTTGTACTCTGTATTTTATTGTATATTGTTATTATTATTATTATTATTATTATTATTATTATTATTATTATTTTGATCATCATCATCATCGTCATCGTCATCATCATTATCATCATCATACTGTATATTATATTGTACATTATTATTATTATTATTAATTTTGTTATTATTTTTTATCATCACCATCATCATACTGTATATTATATTGTATATTATTATTATTATTATTATTATTATTATTATTATTATTATTGTTATAGGCGTGGTCTTGCTGTCAATCATGCTAATGGACCAGACTACTGTTTGAGGCCTGGACAGGTCAAAGGTGCAAAAATCAGAAGCAACCTCATTAGAGTTGTCACCTCTGAAACCGAGGTAATTTGTAATCTGTAGCAATAAAAAACACATCACGTAATTTATGTAGCGCGTATAAAATAAGACACCTATCACGTAATTTATGTAGCGCGTATAAAATAACAGACACCTATCACGTAATTTATTTAGCGCATATAAAATAACAGACACCTATCACGTAATTCATGTAGCGTTTATAAAATAGCACACACCTATCATGTAATTTATTTAGCGCGTATAAAATAACAGACACCTATCACGTAATTTATGTAGCGCGTATAAAATAACAGGCACCTATCACGTAATTTATGTAGCGCGTATAAAATAGCACACACCTATCACGTAATTTATTTAGCGCGTATAAAATAACAGACACCTATCACGTAATTTATTTAGCGCGTATAAAATAACAGACACCTATCACGTAATTTATTTAGCGCGTATAAAATAACAGACAGCTATAACGTAATTTATTTAGCGCGTATAAAATAGCACACACCTATCACGTAATTTATTTAGCGCGTATTTATTTAGCGCGTATAAAATAACAGACACCTATCACGTAATTTATTTAGCGCGTATAAAATAACAGACACCTATCACGTAATTTATTTAGCGCGTATAAAATAACGGACAGCTACCACGTAAGTTATTTAGCGCGTATAAAATAACAGACACCTATCACGTAATTTATTTAGCGCGTATAAAATAACAGACACCTATCACGTAATTTATGTAGCACGTATAAAATAACAGACAGCTACCACGTAATTTATGTAGTGTATAAAATAACAGACACCTATCAGGTAATTTATGTAGTGTATAAAATAACAGACACCTATCACGTAATTTATGTAGTGTATAAAATAACAGACACCTATCAGACAATATATAACAATAACAGTCACCTATGAGGTAATTGATCTACAGTCTATATGACAATAATAGGCACCTACTAGGTAATTTATGAATGGTCTGTATAACATTAACAGACACCTATCACTTAAGTTATATTTGTTGTGGTCTATGTTGGTATTAATTACTAGTTTTTCAGAAAACGTTGCTGTGTAAATTTTGTTGCAGGAATGTTGGTATTTAGGGTTGCTTATTATAATAAACAGGAATAATTCATGAAGTTTCTTTGCATGTACGTGTGTGTGTGTGTGTGTGTGTGTGTGTGTGTGTGTGTGTGTGTGTGTGTGTGTGTGTGTGTGACTGTGTGTGTGTATATACATATTCCAAATAAAGCCTTTAGAGACACCCAACCTTTGTTAATAATAAAATATTGTACGTGTCATAATGCTGATACTTCGTTCATTCGTTCAAGCAGCATTCTCGGATACACAGCAATCGAGAGAAAGCAGCGAGTTCAGTGTTATACAGAGAGGTAGACACCGTCACTGAAAACATAGTTTACGTTTATTTAAAGCACCCCTCCCCCACTTCAGTGTTGCTTTTTTTAATGGTGATGGTAGATATATAAACTAAATTACACTGTATTCATGACCAGGTTATTGTTCTATTTGTTACAGGAGAGTGGCGTTTGTTAATAATAAAGTATGTTTCTGAGGAAGCCTTTATTATTATTATTAGGTTTTTTTTTTTTTTTTTTTTTTTTTTTTTTACGACAGCAGTCATACATGTAAAGTAAAAATAGTTATAATGAATGAATGAATTTAATTAACAAACCAACTAACTGATTTGGTAATAACTTGCTCTGTTTTGATTCTTCAACAGAAAAAGTTAGGTATGTTTCCAACACCTATGATTTTCTTTAAAATTTCTTTGATATTATTATTATTATTATTATTATTATTATTATTATTATTATTATTATTATTATTATTATTATTATTATTATTATTATTAATTTATGGTTCAAAATGACAAGTTATCACAAAATAAAAATGAAAAATCTTCAATTTGTAATATAATGTTTTAATACTTTGTTATTAGCAAAGGATCGTTCTCTGTAACAAAGCAATAACTTGGCAGCATGGGACAATTTATTTGTCGTAACTTTTAAATCAAATTTTCTCTCCCGTTTTATACACAGCATGAAGAAAATATTTACCTTTTTCACTTTCTTTTTTCTTTTCTTTTCTTTTTTCACTTTTGTTTTTAATCTTTTTTCTTTTATCTTTTTTTTTTTTTTTTTTTTTTGGTTATCATATTGTAATATTTTTAGATGTCTTTCTTATTTTAATTTCTCTCCAATTTTATACATAGAATGTAGAACATTTTTACTTTCTTTCTTTTCTTCTTCTTTCTTTTTCTTTTGGTTTCTTTTTTTTTATTATTATTATTATTTTTTTTTAAAGATTATTTTGTATTATTTTTAGATATATTTGTTATTTAATTTTTTATATATATATATATAAATTCGTTTCCTTGATAGTTTATTTTCAATTGATAGATAAGAAATATCTTTTGTTATAGTTTCTGTGTTCCTTTAATTACTGTTAGAGACTACATAAACTTTCTTTGTTATTTATCATTATTTCTTTTTCTTCTTCTTCTTCTTCTATTATTATTATTATTATTACTACTACTACTACTACTACTACTACTACTACTACTACTACTGCTATTATCATGTTTACTATTACTACTACAATTATTATTATTATTATTATTATTATTATTATTATTATTATTATTATTATTATTAAAATGTGCATTAATAATTTACACATTAAAAGTAAAAAAATCCACGCTGCTACTAATGAATGACGTTTCAAATGTCATGATAAAACATATTATGCTTTTACTTGTTTTCCGGACGTCATTTCCGGCTCTTTCTGTAGGACTTCCGTTTCTGCACGATAGTTTCTAAAAATAGAAACTTTATCACTGATTCAGAAGATTTATGTCGCTATTAAATAGGTGAACTCATTACTTTGATAAATGTGCTATATAAACCAAAGCATTGACGAAAGTGTTTATCTTTTATTTTCTTTCTTGGTACTTTTTAATTATTCATAATTATTTTTTTTGTTTTTGTTTTTTTATTCCTCACTGTTACAAAATAATATATATCAGAAATCACTAACAGCCCGTCAAACAAAATTTCCTTTCCGTTTCAGTTTTTCTGTCTATCAGTCTTATTAAGTAATGTCCCTTCCTAATTTTAAATCTCATTCAAGGGAGATAAGTGCAAAAAGACCATTCCTGCAGTTAGCTAACCCTAACGAACGGCAGATATGTCGTGGAATATAAATTTCTATTCTACGAATATCTTCCTCACTTGATGTTAGGGCAAAAATGAAAGCAAATTTTAATACATATTTATTCAGGCTTTAGCGGCGAAACAATGAGGCAAATAAATAAATAAATAAATAATCTTTATTTATAATCTATAATAAGCTACAAATTTGTCATTTTTATTTTTTTAGCTGTACACACACATATAATTTAACATACTGCTTCGTCATATATTTATCATTCTAATCACTGCACGTAACATTTTTGTAATTTTAACATCATGGAGATTAGCCAGCAAAGTGACTGTATTACCACAGATAATGTGATATTTCATGTCTAATAATGTAAAATTATGAATATCTGTGAAATCATTAATTTGTTCATGTGTTTTGTGAAGTAATAATAAAGAAATTAATCTGACGAATGAAAATCATTATCATCCATGAAATAACCTTTCTTTTTGTATTATATTATAATTATACTGTGTTTTGTTATGTTATTTCAATTATATTATATTATATTATTTGATAAGATTACATTTGATTATTTACTTATTTATTAATAGATAGAAATATGCACAATTCAGGTTTTTTTTTTACATATTCTGCGATAATCAGCTGTTTATTCGTCATATTATATTATATTATATTATATCTGTTTCCATATATTATTTTTTCAGAATCTCTTTCAAGAAATAGTAATAATACTTCAGGTGATTGTAATCCTAGTTCTTCTTGCTGTCGTCTGCCGTAACAGAGGATTCAAGGAGCACGTGCTGAAGAAGTTTCGTCACGCGGGGTCAGGTCGAATCCTCGCCATCTTTGTGTGCGTGTGTGGCTTTTGGAGTCTTGTGTACATTCGGATGTGGTCCTACGAGTTTTCAAACAGAACTGTTTTACTTCATGACGATTAGAATCACACTGTTACAAAGCTGTCTGTGGTCTGACTACTGTGTTATTCAGTGGAGGCGAGGAGATATAACGTACTTCGTCGCCATTAAAAGCATCATCACCCAACACTCTTTCTGCGTCCGGAGATCGAATTAAGTCGGAAAGTGTCGACGCTGTACGGAATCGTCCGATTTCGAAGGCAGTAACCAACACACATTTGGGCTTTTTTGTTGTTGTTTTTTTTTCTTTTGAGAAATGCTGAATATAACAAGAGTGATGGATTTATTTTAGGGTCGGATTATTATTATTATTTTTATTTATTTGTTATTACTTTTTTTTTTTCCTCCACATTTTATAAATATGACTTTACTAAACTTTTTTTTTTTTTTTTTTTTTTTTTTTATCTTACTATGACTGTTTGGGTTAGTGTACCTGTGTTTATGTGAGTGTGTAAATGTGTGTTGTTTTATTTTTATTTTTTTTTTTTATTTATTTATTTATTTTAAAATGAAAAAAAAAAAAAATTAGGACAAGTTTCGAAATATTACTTAGATTACGTAGATAGAAGTTTTAAAAGAAAAAGAAAATTACTGCCGATAATTTCAGTATTTATAAATTTGACAATTAGCAAATTTTTTATCATAAAAAAATTTAATAAAAAAAATAAAAAATAAGAATAAAAAATGTTTTTTACGGTAGCAATAGTTAGCATATAATTATAGATATATTTTAAAGAACATTTTTTTTTTTTTTTATCATTTCTATAATTATGCAGCAAGATATGTCTTTGATTTCTAGATTATATGTAAAGTTTATTTATGTTTATTTTAAAAACGAAGAATAATAACTTTTGAAAGGAATGAGAGAAATTAATTTGGAAAGTTTTGATGAAATATATCACTCTCGTCCTTTATTCAGCCGAAGACAGTTGATATTTTGTTATCATTTTGCTAATTTTAATAATAATAATGATGATGGTGATGATTGCTGATAGGTGAAAGCATTGTTCATATATTATTTTTCTATTTTAAAACGTGCCTCTGTTTGTCAGATATACGAGACTATATTTTTGTACGCTCCTATACAGTATGATAAAAACGTTGACGAAATATTTCGAAATCCGTAAAAATTCGGATAGAGGATTCTCAACCTGTATCGTTGTCATT
>CM022672.1:30394558-30432058 GCA_012295275.1 Chrysomallon squamiferum | reverse complement strand
TTTAATTTTTATTTATTTATTTATTTATTTATATAATTATTTATTTGGTTGGAATTGATTTTTATTTTTAAATTATTTTATTTATTTATTTTTTTTTTTTTAATTTATTTTATTTTAGTATTTTAGTATTATTATTTTTATTCGATTAATTTAGCGGGATATTTTTAAAATCAATTTCAACTTTTCAATAAAACCCTTATTTTCAGCGCGGCACTGTATTATTAATAATAACGGAAGTCGTCTGCTTTGGGCCACTTTAAACCAGTAATGACCGACCACAGCTTTCGCGCGCAGTTTGAGGATATCGGTTAATGACCGAGTAATAGAAATCCTCTCTCGATAATTTTCGCTGAAATAAATTCGTTGGCTTCAAGCTAAGCGCAACCTTTCCGTACTGCCATAAAACAATGAACTGTGTGTGTTATCGTTGATGACTGCATACAAATGTGGTCTTCCGTTACCTATCTGCACTAACAAAACATGTTACTGTTTTTTTTGACACAGACAAAATCGCAAAGCAACACTTTATCTTGTGTATCATGGCAGTGGTTTAAAGTACATCAGTGATGTTTAGCCAATAAGGAAGAAAGAATGTTTTATTAAATGACGTAATCAAAATTCTCTCTCTCTCTCTCTCTCTCTCTCTCTCTCTCTCTCTCTCTCTCTCTCTCTCTCTCTCTCTCTCTCTCTCTCTCTCTATATATATATATATATATATATATATATATATATCGTGTTTCATGAATGATTATATGAGAACGCCACTTTACACGAACCAACAAAATAGCAGGAATTTCCTTAGATCTCTTAAATTAATGACATACTTTATTACTAGGAAAGATTAGTCGACAGAAACACACTCATCGGTATGTGCTTCCTTCTGTGAGTAACAACTGATGTTTATGAACCTCATTTATGAAAGAAAAAACAAAAAAAAATTATGGTGTATTACGTGCATTATCTGAGAATTTATAACACTTTATTACTGGCAAAGGATGGATTCAGTATACAAAACAGTTAATAAAACAATCATTTAGGAATTTATAAGATAAAATTATATTTTATTTGCATCATCAGAGTTATTCTTTAACGACAAAAACGTAATTATTTTATTTGTTATCAGTGTAACAGTTTCTACGTCATTTAATCGAAGAGAAGCGACCGTGACAAGGAAATGTGTATTAATTCGGGAGGGTGAATCAATGTTTATATCGCCTCGGGGACTTTTTTCGCCAGGTTCCTGCATTTGGCGAGACGGTGTGGGAAACGTCGACAAACGACGTCTGCTCACGGGATCTCTGAACGATGCGCTGCTGTTTGTGTGTGAGTAAAAGTAATCTTGTGGGTCTTTAATAAAATGGACATTTCTTTTGGAATATTTTTTACATCGTCTTTAAAAATGTATCTGTTCTTGTTGTGGCCAGCATTCCGCACAGAAGACAGAACATAGGAAAGCGTAAATCAAAGCGCCTGACAAACTCGACGTGGGAAATGGTCTAATGTGGACTCTTACACTGATAGATCATAAGACCCGTCACATATAAAACAAAAACATCATCCTCTCGCAGGTCGTAAAACCCAGGAGCGGGATGGGGTGGGGCGGGGCGGGGTGCAAGTGCCTCAAAGTTCATGGAAAACAATCGGAAGATAAATTTTGAACAAATCAATAAGAAACTGTTATTTCTGTTTTTACATCTTTTTCCCCACACACTTTAACCAAAGAATGTCAATACGTCCAAGTACTCTCTGACCACTGAAGCACAGCCCGATCCCCTCGTTTGTGGACAAGGCTGGTACCTGATGTGGCTGGAAAGTACTTTTCAAGCGGTTGCTTTTTATGACAATGATGACAGTTAAACTGCTAACTAAAAGATATCATTTCTGTTGAGCAGTAGTTTGTTGTTGTAGAGCTTGTTATGCAGATAACTAGACCAGTAGCATTCCGGATTTCAGAACTTTTAAAATGTTGAGACTATAAGGAAATAGCCTAAGAATAGGATCTATGTCTACATAAGAATTCCATTTATAATTCTTGTACAAATAGTCTGCAGACATTATTATTAATATTGTTATTATTATTATTATTATTATTATTATTATTATTATTATTATTATTTCTGTGCATAAAATAAAGTCTGTGTATGCATTCCAATCCGAAAACAGTAAGATATTACTTGTAAAGAAAAAGTTTCAGATTTCCATATTTAGGATAACGGATCCGCAATTTGCATAATTCATTATAACTAACATTTGAATATTTGAAAGAATTCTTATCCAGAGAAAGTTACACGTAAAAATAAATAAACACACACACACACACACACACAACATCCACAATGGTATGTATTCAATTGTCCATGGTGTTCTGAAACATTATTATTTTCAGACCAAGAAAAAGATAAGAGTATTACAAAGTAAACACAGGTTTTATAATAAAATGATAATTAATGACAGGCAAAAATTATATGTAGACAGAACAGTAAAGAAATGGGAAGGAAGATTTTAAGAAAGTAGATGCGGAGCAAAGCACAGAACTTCACGTAAAGAGCAGAGACAATGAAGGCTGGATGCACTCAAATGAGCCCAGTCCTTGATAAAACAATAACCCTTGATAAACGAACACTTGAAGCATCGTTTCCACAGACTCTTTAACAACTGCTAACACTGCAAGGACGGAAAACTTGTCATGGCCAGGACTAACAAGGATGAGATAGCGAAAGTGACTTGGTACGTAAAGAATGATTCAGATGATAGAATTTCAAAGATAGTAGGAGAGGGAACAACTGATGATTTGCGCCTCTACATTTCCTCCTTATTGCTCCAGTTTATGGAGCACTTTTGTATTATACGTGTCGATACTAGAATGAGATACAAAGTATTCATGTAGCATACTGGCCTGCTGCACTCATTTGTAACAGAATCTGATGCTTTTACACATTCGAACGACACTGTCATAGCATATCTTGCCAAGCTCTTGGAAATAATCCACAATTCAACCAAAACTGTATTGATTTGATTTGATGGACCACTGTCACAACTAAATAACACCTTCATAACAACTGCTGTGATTTCGCTAGAGAAGTAAATAAGAAAACATTCTCTGGAATTTCTTTGTCACTTTTCAAGATGCCTGTTGGCAAGGTGCTTGTTGATGGTATAGGTGGCGCTGTAAAATCATATATCTGGACTTCAGCGAAATAAAGGAAAACAATGGTGGCGAAGCATCCATCTTCCTTTGTTGAGGTTCTTAGGGACAAGCCACAGGTCAGTGTATTTGAAATGAATACCTCAGATATAGATAAACGAAATGAGGTCCTCATATTGAAAGAGGTGTTTATTGATGCCCCAAACATCAGAGGAACTGCTCGGGTCCACGTCCTCGCCACTGAGGATGATCGCTGTGTCCCCCTTCATCCTGACGACTGATCGAGAGATGCTCCGTTGTTATTAATCACGCCTTTGATGTAAAACCATGTTATCATCTCAGTCATGCATTAAAATGATTTTATCATCACAACAGTGAACCAGGCACTGCATAATGCGGACAAAGAACTTCATTTTATGTTAGCAGACAAAAATGTAACATCCGTCACGGTAACGCCCATCATGCACAATTATGTAATAAAAAATTATATTTTGTTTTCAATCTGAATTAAAACTGGTAGTCTTCAATAGCCTCTCACGTTCATTCCAAAACAAAACATTTATTTGTACAATTCATAAAATTCAGGCAATTTTGAAATGAAGTGTGTTGGTTTTTACCTATTTCACCTTTTGATGTAACATCCACTACATTCCTGACTGCAGGTCATGACACAGATATCCTTGGACTCTTTCCTCTGTGACAACCAAAAAGATGAGGACACGTGCGAGTCTGTCACATGTTCACGATGCGGTACGACTCTGGCTAGTAAGTACTTTTCAAACGGTTAATTTATGATGATGATTATAATGGATCTGTTGATTGTTCTTATATTCTCTCTAAACCAAATGAGTCATTTGCTCTGTCAGTTTGTCACGACGCGTGAGTAGAGAAATCACGAATCTGCTCTGTTTTCACGGATCTGGCTGCAGCTTTGGGATTAGAGCTTTGTTTTCAGATGTTGCTGATCGTGAGATCAAACCTCGCTTACTAGACTACTTCTTACTAGACTACTTCTTACCAGACTACTTCTTACTAGACTACTTCTTACCAGACTACTTCTTACTAGACTACTTCGCTTACTAAACTACTTCGCTATAACTACTCACCAAACACCACGATGCGTGTTTCACTGTCTCCTGTTGTAACTGGCATCAAAAATATGAATTTGTGGAAATTTTAATCCAGAGAAAAGTGAACGTAAATTTAAAAAAAATGATAATAAATAAATAATAGTTACTGCTGATGATCGACAAAAACAAAACAACGTATTGTCAAGAACAGATCAAAGTAGAATTAAAAATAGTATCATCATCAACAACAACGACAATATTATTATTAATCCTATAAAGTAAGTAACTAATTAAATAAGTAAGAAAGTAAGTAATAATAATAATAACAACAACAACAGTAATAACAACAACAATAATAATAATAATAACAATAACAATAACAACAACATTATTAATCATGTAAAGTAAATTATAATAATAACAATTGACGTTATTCGACTGCAACGACATCAACAACAATCATACAATATTAAGTTCATACATAATAAGCGATTATATAGGAAATACTGACACTTCATAAACAAACATTGGTTTATTCAACAGGTAAAAACAAGAATTTATAAAACAATCAGAGCAAATCCTAACAATTACAGCTTACCAACTGTTCTCAACAAATGTTTCTGACGTGTAGAAACTTGGTGTAATTTAGTGTAAAATTCTGCGTTTGTGTGCTTAACGTCTTTATCCGGGAAATCGGGTCAAGATGGGAAAGGTCAAACGGTGTTAAACTGGCGACAATTTTTGTTTGTTTTATTATGCTACTGCTACTACATTTTATTATTATTATTATTATTATTATTATTATTATTATTATTATTATTATTATCAGCATGTAAATACAAATAAAAAATCACTATCATTAAGACACACACACATACATATGCATATAATAGAGGCTAAATTATTATTATTATATTTTTATTGATTAATTTTTTTATTCTTTTTCATTAAAATTTAAAACAGAGATATTCATGACAAAATATAACCATTGTTGATCAAACATCTTTCACGAAGCACGATTTGTTAAACACCAATCAGACGAACAGACGACAGACCCGAGAGACAAAAGCAGACGAGAAGTCTGGTAATTCTTAATTATTTCACAATTTTTATTTTTGTAAATTGTAAATTTTTAACTCTATTGTCTTATTAACGGGAGACTATTGGTCAGTGACCTTTGACTCCTGCGTCATACGATAGCAGGGTTTCGTGTCGGAAGTTTTATTAGACGTAAACCTAAGATTCGTTTAAATACGTATGAGGTGAACGAATATAAAACTTAAAAATAAATTAACACACACACACACACACACACACACACACACACACACACACACACAACATACACCTAATAATTATATTCATACGTTTGTGTGTGTGTGTTCTTGTTTTGTCAACATTATCATCATCGTCATAATATATCTAATCTATCATTACCCACTGAGATATATCTACAAATAAATGTATCTAGGCATTTCCACGTATCCACGCACGCACACGCAAACACATTACATACTATTATAAACATATTATAAACATCAAACAACAGCTAAATATATTCTAAAACATACAAATACTTTAACTGAGAAATGTCTATATCGACCGTTTCAAAAGTTTATGCCATCGGACAATCGTTCACAAAACTGTAAATAAAATATTAGCTTAATTACAGATTAGCGTCAACACAGTCGCTGTACAATGTGGATGGAGCCCTACGACGTCATTAATGTTTTATATTCCTTGAAATCTAACTGAGAAAGATCACTGAGACAGCAACAGCTACAATTTTGTAGCAGGGGAAAGTATAATTTGTTGACACTAATTACACGTGGCTATAAATGTAAAGTTATCACATATCTTGGCCGAAATTTTCACATCGACTTTATATGTAAAATATGTTAGCGTTAAAACCACTTCTATTAAATATTTTAGTTTATTTAACTTTATTTTATTTTATTTGTTATTCTAGTCTTAATTGATTAGGAAATATAATAGTAAAAGAACGTCTTTAAATCACTATAGCACAACAACTAACAACACCACCACCACCACCACCAACAAAACAACAACAACAACAACAACAACAACAACAATAATAATAATAGTGATTATCAGAGGATAATAACAACACAAATAATAAATAAACCTTTTTGAGGAGTCGTGACGTCATAGAAATAAAAATTTGTTGTGTATATTTATATATACGTACCAAGACTCTTAATTATATGACATCAAATATTGTGATCTTTATAATCAGTTTTTTGTCTTTCTTTATTTCTGAATCGGCTTCTTTCGAGTGGAAAACTTACATATCGACACGTATAACATTTAGATTTCCCTGACAGCTGCAAGTGACCACTGCTGACCAGTCTCTTAGGCCAGTGTTGAGAGTCACTCGAAGACCTCCTACATCGTTCACCTACAACCAGCGGATATTATTAAGTGTCTTTTACATCAAATTACCCACCTCATACACCCACTCGTACTTTCACTTAATTCCTTCAAGTATTCCTAATTTGTCTGTTGGCAGACACTGGCAGACAAGCCAGACGGGTGCATGTTCTAGGACCGTAGGGTCAAAAAAAAAAAAAAAAAAAAATTAAAAACCAAAAAAAATGTAACTTATTAATGAATAAAGGGTCGACCTAGTCGATGTGAAGGATGCACAGACCGCTTTTTAAGATTCAGTGCTCTACTGCTAGAGTTAAAATGTTCTTAAGTTTTTTATGTTCAATCGACGTACGATCGACCAATTTCAGTGCGCCCTTTCAACTTTTTTTTTTTCTCAGCATCCCAGCAATGTGTACATAATACGCATGATAACAGACCTTGCTTTATTTGTATGAAACTATATATATTTTCTTGCCAGAGTCCCAGTCGCTATCTTAAATTTCCTTAACGAAATAACTGTATTATGTGTCTATTTTAATTGTGTTTAATGCATCGTTAAATAAAATACGTTCTAGTTTTTTTTATAAGCAGATAAACTGAGCAGGCAGTTAAAGCGTTTGACTTGGTTTTCTGCAGTTCACAGATCGAATTATACTGATGCTAAATCAGTTTATTTCCCATTGAACCCAGTGCTCCGTAAATACATAAAATGTCTTTGTAAGTTTCATTAATCACTGAAAGATAATAATAATAATAATAATAATAATAATAATAATAATAATAATAATAATAATAATAATTTTTGTTGTTTCTTTTTAACCTTTTTTTATGTTTTATTTTTATTTTATTTTTTTACTTTAAGTTAAAATAATAAATAAATAAATCATTGCTACACTGCGCCCTTGATTGGCTAAGGACCATTCAAACTGCCAGCGAGTACACCCTGCGGCGAGATCCTGCGAACCATCACCCGTCAACTTGTCGCTCTAACCACCAGTACGAGTAGGCTTGCATCATAAATAAAAAATTACAAAGATCACTTACATCATCAACAAAAATAAATTGAAAACACAACAACAAACAACAAACTAAACAATAATTTAAAATAATAATAATAATAATAATAATAATAATAATTTAACATGTCATAACATCAAATTTTTTTTTTTGTTTTGTTTAAATGATAAATTTCGTAAACTGCCCACTCTTGTTCTCTCGCCGATTTGCGCCAAGTTCAAGGCCACACACACACACACAGAGACAGACACGGCAAAGATAACATTCAGATTTATAATGATGAGAATTTCTTATACACGACTTCTCCATTATTTTCGTTTCCTACAGCCTGAATTAATTTTAACTTGCCCTCGTCAGCTTAGGCGAAATGGACAAAGACGATTCGGAGCCGTCTGCTTACACCTGCCAGCGTGCTGCACGTGCAGCGCATGTCTGAGAGAATCGCTAAACTAAAGTGTCAGAGGGAAATAGATTTCTCTTTGACTAACCCTGATAAGATGGCGAAGAGTCTGTATAAAATGCTGTTTGCAACTTAAGTAATTAGATCTAAAAATAGATTTAGACTTTGCAGGTTTTGAGATATTGATGGTTACAACCACTAATAACAACAACAACAACAACAACAACAACAACAATAATAATAATAATAATAATAATAATAATTCAAAATTTATGATAATCATTAAAGATTAATAATAATAATAATGATTTATTATAAAGCTGTGTTTATAATGTAATATGTTGTGCAGTCTATTTCTTCTTCTTCTTCTTCTTCTTCTTCTTCTTCTTATTATTATTATTATTATTATTATTATGATATTATTATTATTACTGTATTATTATTATTATTATTATTATTATTATTATTATTATTATTATTATTATTAATTAACAAGAAGAGAACATAACAATAACAATAAGATAATTTTTAAAAATAATTTTAATTAATATTAAATCGAAACTGCATCTAGGTGTTTCAGTAACAATACAAATAAATGATTTAACAAAACTATTTATACAGCTAATTTTAAAATTGTGCATGTCGGTCATATTGATGACGAAAGACAAATAAAATATGACCTGAACAAAAAAAAAATCTATACGCTGGATATATTTACACTACTTTTCTTTTTCGTTTTTTTATTTTTCTTCTTCTTCTTCTTCGCTTTTTTTTTTTTTTTTTTTCACCAAGGCATTAATTTAAGCTGTCATTCGAACAGTCTACAAAGCTAGCATGTAACCGGTTTTCCATTCACCACCGTCCAAACCACGTTTTTTCCACTGATTTAATGCAGGTGATAACAGGCCTGTTTATCCCTCTACCTCGCTTGTTTTCGGAAGGTCAGGTTTGATTATTGTTCCGCGTGCAGTGCACACTGGCTGCAGAAAAAACCGCCAAACTTCTAAACACGGAGTTGTAAGAAATGTTTGGACGTCGTTTTACAACGTGCACGATGTTGCTGATGTAGATAAAGGTGGGTGAATACTTGTTAAATTTTTATTTTGAGATATCTGATCATCTCTGAAATGACTGGTGGTAATAATATATTCTTTATTTTCGAAAGTTGAGAAAGACTGTTTTTTGTTTTTTGTTGTTTTGTTTTGTTTTTTGGGGGGGGTTTGTTGTGAAGTGTTACCTTTAAAACAGATTTTGTAATTCTTATATCTTCTTTTCCTTCTTCTCATCTTCATCATCATCATCACTATTATTATTATCCTAGTATGTGTGTATATGTATTTATGTATGTATCTCTGTGTGTTTGTGGGTGTATATATATATATATATATAAGATCACAGCTAGTGAATGTTAAAAATTACTAATTAGAAAATCAGGATTACTGTTCTTTCATGTGCTTTTGAATGTGAAGTAAACTGAATAATTTTCATTGGATATTAATTTAACAAACCCCCCTGAAACATGCAGGTGGATTTTCAGTATGAACATTTCGACATAATTACATCATATGTGGTCATGTGCGTGCGTGTGTGTGTATATGTGGGGGGTATTTTGAGATGGTGAGACAGCAGACAGACATACAGAGAGAGAGAGAGAGAGAGAGAGAGAGAGAGAGAGAGAGAGAGAGAGAGAGAGAGAGAGAGACTTTTTACGATTAGCAGGAAGATATATTTTATAAAAACTTCTCATAGACAAGAAAACATGACGATCTTTGATAAAACAGTTCGTGGAGCACTAGTTGGGTTGGGAAATAACAGTTACGAGGAACCGTTAAAAGGTTATTAGCTGATTCGTTATCAGTAACAACCACAACTTTATAATATTAATCTATTGTTTTAATGTTTAGATAATTAACATAAAGGTATAAAAAAATAAAAAAATTAAAATCTTTTGACGTAGTTTATTTCAGTTCGAAACGTAAAAAACGAAGTAGTAAATTAGTAACAACAACAACAACAAACACACACACACACACACACACACACACACACACACACACACAGGAAGAGGGAGGGAAGAGAGAGAGAAAGACGCACCATATTAAACATTTTGAAACCGTTTAGTCAGATTTGTTTTTGCTTCAATAGACAGAAAAAATACATTTTTGTTTTTATGTTGTTGTTTTTTATGTTTTTATTCTAAACAAACGTAATTCTAATAACGTTCCTAACATCCACAACACAAAACATTTTTGTGTGAAATTATAGGTCAAACGTCTCCCCAAAAATTATTTTTTAAAATTAGTTCTGATAAATTATTAGTCAGTTATTATTTCCGGTGACGCCATTGCGAACTGCGCAGGACGTAGAGCGTGTTCGCGTGACCACTCAGATGATGTACCGTGCTAAAGACGGCCTCGTTTTTAACTGGGCCCCAGGTGCCCGTGCCTGAGAATATTTCTGAGCAAGACGGAACATAATGCATTCGTGATTCGTCTCGAAGGAAAACTGATTTGAGCAAAATAACTCAAAGCGAACTCAAAAAAAAAACAATTCTGATTTGATGACAACATAAGCCCTAATATACTTCACTCATTTCGCTAACTTGAGAAATTAAAAAAATAAAAAAATTAAAAAAATTATAATTTGTTTAGTCTATTTTTAAAAAAAGAAAAAAAAAGAAAAAAGAAAACATATCTGTTAAGGAGAAATGGCAGTGGTGTTGATTTATTTGGTAAGAGGAAATTGTCTCCCCTTGGTTTGTCTGACGAACAGTCTTTGATGTTCAATTCTCGGTAAACATAAATTAACGAGTTTTGTTTTCAAGTGTCACTTTCATGCACAAGAGTAATAATGCGCGTTATAGGAAAGCATCTGGTAATAAATAAAGATTATGTGTGTTTTATTACTTTATATATTTATATATAAAATAAACATTGTTTATTTTTCATTTTTTCTTTATTCTTTTTTTATTACATTTTATTTTATGTTATTTAATTTTTTTATTATTATTATTTGATTTTTGTTCTTATGTTGTTGATGCTTTGTTTTTTTTTGCTTTTTTATGTATTGATAGAATAATAGATGGAATCTGAGTGGGAGAGAAAGCTAACTGGAGAAAAATCGATATAAAGAGTGAAGATTGAAACAGAGAGAGAGAGAGAGAGAGAGAGAGAGAGAGAGAGAGAGAGAGAGAGAGAGAGAGAGAGAGAGAGAGAGAGAGAGAGAGTTTTAAAGAAGAAGAAAACTATACAAAGAAATGTGTTAAGGAGAAAGAAACCAACAAAAGACCCCCCCCTCCCCTTGGGAGATTCGATCCCACAGCTATTCGTAATCAGTGAGACTGCAGCTAAATGCTCATCGCTGTCTTTAATGAGGATGTGTTTTCTGACGCTGGGTACAACGCTGCTGATGTCGCCGTATGTTGACGTCCACTGATATGCTGATCACGTCGCGACAGGCGAAGTTGATTACGCTGACATCATCAACACGCACCAGTCAGATGTAAAAACTGACGATAATTTGTGAAAACAAGAAACTGCATAATCCACAGCTACAAAACACAGCTAAATGTCCACAACTCGAGCAATCCCAGATATCGCAGTGTATTGTGTCAAATCCAATTATAATTATATGCTACACAGCAAAGCTAGTTATAACAATATTCTGTGACTAAATTAGAGATATCCATATAGCAAGTATAATAATGCAATAGAGCAAAGCCAGATATTATTATAGTTTCATTTTAACGTCATACAGCAAAGTAAGATATCACAATATACAGCGATAAAATAAGATATCCATACGGCAAGTATAATAATATCGCAGAGCAAAGCATGATATAACAACATATTGCGACATACACTAAATTTCCATATAGCAAGAATAATAAAGTTATACAGCAAAGCTAGATACAAAACTGTGACAAAACTAGATATCCATATAGCAAGTCAAACATTGCTATATAGCAAAACGTGATATCACAATATGTGACAAAACAAGATAACAGTTTATCAAGTATAATAAGGTTATATAGCAAAGCCACATATAACTGTATATTCTGACAAAACTAGATATCTGTACCCATATAGCAATATGATAATGTTGCAGAACAAAGCCAGAGACCATAACATACTGTGACAAAACTAGACATCTTTATCCATATAGCAATATAGTAATGCTATAAAGCACAATTGGATATGACGGTGTACAGTGACAATATATACTATAGTAAGTACCAGAAAATACAATTCAATACCCATTTAACAAATATAAAAGAATTATATACTTGAGCCAAATATCAAATATAACAGATTAAAAACATTATATATATATATACACACACACACATACATACACACACACACACACTCCAGCACATCTATTATATATACAGTTCAGATTATCTGATATTTAGATCTAGTATATAATTCTTTTATATTTGATATAGACGATAGAGTAAGTTATTGAACTGGACAACAAAGCCAAAATTATACACACTGGGTTTCAGATAGGTATTGCGTATTCTGAAATAACACACCTACATACTACTTACTGTGTTTCGTAATGAATAATAACAGTGTATGTTGAGTTGCTTAGATGACAATTCTGATATCCAAAAAGATTTCAATGTGGTATTTTTGTCCCATTGTGTGTGTGTGTTGCCGGTTATTCACACAGAATTACCGTGTGAAGTCTGTAATCCAGGGTGTAATGAGTAACAAAGACTCTGATTTTGTGGATAATTTGAAAAAATAAACCCTCTAACTGTGATTTTCTCACAAGCGGAGAATGAATCTAGCGTGGTAGTCATTAAAGTATCAGAGATTTAATATAACAGAGAGTTCTTTTTATATATACTTACATACATATATTATATATATACATCGATATATATATATATGTGGGCGTGTGAGTGTGTGTATGTGTGTGCTCGCGCGCGCCTCTGTGTTTATATATATATATATAATACATATAAACACCGATGCGCGCGCGCTCACACACACACACTCACACACACACACACACATACATACATACATATAAACAGTCATACACCGCCCTTTGTCATTAATTATTTCCAAAAGCCGTGACGTAACCCGTTATTGTTTTGTTTGTTGTTGGGGTTTTTTTATTGTTTTTTTGTTGTTGTTGTTTTTTTTAATTATTATTATTTATTTATTTTGTTTTTGGGGTTTATTCTTCTTTTTGGCATTAACCAGGTAATTACTACTTAAAATGAGATACAAACACCGCAAAACTATAGACCTAGTAAATAAAACGAAAGAATGTAACTAACGCTAAATCCTTAAAGAATTCTAAAAACACATTTTTGTCATACTGTTTTTTTAAAGATTGAAAGACAATAAAATGTGATTTGCCGTTAAAATCGCCTCAAGTATGACAATAGATTAGAATTAGTGTTTTCAAAGTATTTTTATTATATTTTTAATTTTTAGCCTATTTTTGTCTTATTTCTTTTATATGTTTATCTATTTTATTTATATTAAATATATTTTGAAGAACAAAATTTATTTATTTCTTTTTTGTCATGCCGAAGACAACTTTGCTGATTGACGTAATCTCTGACGTAATGATTGAGGCCCCTGGAATGAAATTACCTTTAGAGGCAAGCAAATTTGATTAACCGGAAATGACGTAAAGCGGGTATTACTGTAGATTTTTTGTACGAACGTAACGCTAGGAGATCGATATGACAGCTCGCACTGAAGACAAATATTTAGATGTACACTTAAATTGGTTGTCGAGGCTCGGCAATAACATAAAACAAAACGTACATACAGACAATCTGCCGAGATATGTTCTTTTTAATATTTCTTCTAACTGGCTAATTAGTAGAAATTCCATTAACAAAGAATCATTAAGTAATTAAGTGACACGTTGTTCGTCTGAAGCGCTGTAGGTTGCGAGTTCGACTGTCCAAAAGCCGTAAGACAGAATTTATTCCGAACAGTTTTATATTACTCAGTGTTGTACATATGAAAATTAATTATTATTTTTTTATTTATTTATTTATCTATCTATCTTATATCTGTCTATCTATCTGTCTATCTATCTATCTATCTATCTATCTATCTATCTATTTATTATTATTATTATTATTATTATTATTATTATTATTATTATTATATTTTTTTGAAGAATCAAAAGTTGCCTTTCTTTAATGTGTATTCAAATACATACATACATTGCATAGCATAGCATAGTATAGCACAACATAACATAGCGTAACATAACGTAACATTATATAACATAACATAACAAAATGAGAATGATTCAAAAACAAAAGACACTGTCAGCAAACCATGAGTTTCTCTTCTTACTCATCAAACACGCCTTCTTTTACACACACGTCTCCGCCAACACGAAAAAAACGTACCACGACGACTACACTGACAATCAGCAGTGAGCCACTGTCTGGAACGGGAAAATAGCCCAGTGAGCGATCTTACATTTATCATGCTCAGTCACGCATCCTAAACATTTAAACCACATTTAACATCACCTTAATAGTTTTTACTTTAACAGTTAATATGGAGTTTTAACTGTTACTTACTCTGTTAGTGTTATTTTATTTATTTTCATTATTTTTATCGCTTTTTATTTTCGTTTCTGTATCAGTGATTTGATGTTTTATTTATTTTTATTATTATTATCTTTTTCATTCTTTTTCCTTTTCTTTATTTTTTTTTTTTTATTTTCTGTGTTAAATTGTCGTTTTGCTTAATAGATAAATGATATAGTTTTTGATCTTGTAAATAAGTACTGAGCTGACCCAATTATTTCTAAGTGCCAATATTTATATATAAGAATCAGTCTATTACTTTTCTGTACTAAACCAACTCTAATAAAACATTTATTGCTATTCTTACACGTAACTGGCACTCTTTTTGTAACAAATTTTTATTTCCATTTAGGCGAAAATTATTCGTTTCTTTTTTTTTTTTTTTTTTTTTTTTCTATCTAAAATCCTCACCGCTACTTAGCTGTGTTGTTTGCACTCGGCTAAGCTTTGTGAATAAATCGCTCGTGAGAACATTTTCTGTGAAGAATATTGAATCTTTTTATTTACGTTAAATGTCGTCATTACAGTTCTTTGCGCATAGCAATAGCTCGTACAGTGCTTTTTGTGTCTCGTTGTTGAGTAGCTCTGTCAGACACGGTTTCGTTCGTCGCGTTTGTTAATGATGTTGTAGCAGACGAAACAAGAAAAATGAAATTGATCTTTGATGGAGCTTTGATAGGCACGGTGGTGACATTTGGCAAAGAGGTTCTGCATCACGATTTCGGAATATTTTTGGACCTTTAACAACGTGCATGATGACATTTAATTACTTTATTTTATAATATTATAATAATATGGAATGGTATAGTCTGTAGTGTGTTATAATATAAAATTTGTTATTCCATGTTCAGGTCTATACAATTAAATGTCACATGAAGGCTTTAGATAAACGTGATATGAAAACAAGAATTTGTTTTTGGGTTTTGGGTGTTTTTTTTACGATTTCTTCAAATTATTGTTCAGTGACGTAAATTATATACCATATTGTTCTGACAGTAACAACTAATAGTTAAAATGAAGTACAGAACTATACAACATCATATAACGTATATTTACATTTATTTAAAAAAAAATTTTTTTTTTTTTTTTTTATTTTTTTTTTTTTTTTTTTTTTTTTTTTTTTTTCTTAATTGTTTTCATTCCGTATTTTTTTATTATTTGTTGTTATATGTTTTTGTTTTCTTTGTTGTTGTTTTTCTCTTGGTTTTTTTTTTTTTGGTGTTCTTTTCTGTTTTTGTTGTTGTTATATATATATATATATATATATAACAACATATGTATGTATGTATGTATATATATGTATGTATGTATGTATGTATGTATATATGTATGTATGTATGTATGTATGTATGTATGTATGTATGTATGTATGTATGTATGTATGTATGTATGTATGTATGTATGTATGTATGTATGTGTGTAACGACATTGCTTTGATGTAGCGTTACAAAACAGAGATTAGAATCACGTGGCTAAACGCCGTAAGCACGGTTTGATACAGATGATACAATGTGCTATAAAAACTAAATAAAAATGGCGCTGTGATTATGACGTGAAACCCAGTGGCAGAGTCTGGTGTCATGTGATGTTTTACTTTGACACGGAATGGAATAAAAATGGACGACACAGATAAACAAAAAGAGAAACGATTATTTGAAGAATAAAAAGTAATTATACATTAATTCATATCAAAACATGCAGTATCGTACACTAAGCACTATGCCAAGAGAAATTTACAGAGCCTTAGAGAACCGCGTATACTATTATACAGAGAGCATTTATAGTTGATATTCAATACGAGTTGATAGTTACAATATTTGTGGAAAATAACTTACCGTACACAAATATATAAAGATACTTATGGTGTGTTGAGCTGTGTTTCTATGGTAACTGTGCAGAAGAAGAAAAACCATCGTAGTACATATTTAAATTCCTATAAGTTCAAAAGTTGTTTTCATTAAAATATTAAAAGTTCTCAAGATAATATAATCTTTCCATATAGTGCCAGTATGACGTCAATAATTAGATGACGTCATGTAGATATAGGTCTGTTTTGTTTTGGGTTTTTTTGTTGTTGTTTTTTTTTTTAGTTGTTGTTTTTTAAGGGGGGGGATGACTTTTGGATTACGCGCTAAATAGAAAAATCAAAGGATTTGTTGTTCATTTAAAAAATAGAAAGAAGAAGAAGAAAAAGGTAGGTGAAGCCAGCTAATTCTCGCTTACTACAAGAAATACACCAGACTGTGTTTGGTCGAAACAATTGTACAGTTTCTCACTACAAGAAATACACCAGACTTTGTTTAGTCGAAACAATTGTACAGTTTCTCACGACAGAATAATGACAGATTTGTTTTTCTTTACTGCTGAGAAATGACATAAGATTAGAGAGAGAAGTTTAAAAACTGAGACATGGCGAGTTTAATCTCCGGCACTTGTAGCAGTATGTGAGATTAACCATAATATTATAATATATAAACACCCGTTCAAAGCTGAGAGAGAGAGAGAGAGAGAGAGAGAGAGAGAGAGAGAGAGAGAGAGAGAGAGAGAGAGAGAGAGAGAGAGAGAGAGATGCAGCGATAGACAGATTGAGAGATAGATAGATGGATTGACAGATACAGATATTTCGATAGACAGACAGACAGACATTCAAATTTTAATCAGTATCGAAATTTACCATTAATTAAAGAAATTCTGTTTACGAAACTCTGTGTCGATGTCCCCAAAACCTTTTTTATCGGAAGAAATCCAATTTGAATATTTAGTTTTCTCTGTTTCCTGGTGTTTGCTTCATTTTGGAGAAATCTCACGTACTGACCTATTTTCGCAGATGCTCCTAATTACAAGGTTCTACCAACATGAAAATTAAACCACTTCAGTGAATGGAGTAAATGTTTATGCAAATGATGCAGGAAGTAAATAGCTTTCTGTGGATTTATAGTTTAAATGTTCTTGAAAAAAAAAAAAATGTTCTTGAAAAAAAAAAAAGTTTGAAAAATATTTAAATAAAAATGTCTCAGCAGCTTGAAAATAAATAAATAAATAAATAAATAAATAAATACGTACATACATACATATATGCATACATATATACATATATATATATATATATATATATATATATATATAAGAAAAAGTTGAGTAAGGTCATCTGAAAAATGATGGTTGTGATAGTTTATTTTTCACACAAAGTATTATTATTATTTTTTTTTTGTACAGTTCATTAGAGGATCTTTTTATTTATATCTTTTTTCTTTAGACACCTTATTACTCGTTCTATTCAACACACAACAAAACAGAAGAACTCAATTAGCAGCGTAACAAACACAAGAAAAATAGTCGCGTTGAAAGATTCCGTTTAAAAAACGAGACGTATTTTTAACAGACCGTCTGCTTCCAATGTCTCTGACGCTTACTCATAGGTTTTTTTTTCTAGATAAAATAAAGTTTGTTTCCGGCTAGCGAACACCGTGAAAATGTCTAATTTTATACTTCGTTACGCTGATAGGTCATTCACCCCTCTGTATGTCCAATCATTCGGACCAGCTGGTCAATTGGTGATGGAGCTGATAGGCCAGTGAATCTTTAATTATTTTGTTTGGTTAATTACTACGTTACTTCACTATCTATTACCTACACAACTACTATTACTGTTACACCTAATAGTACTGCCACTACAGCTAGTACTGCTAGTGTTATTAATGTTAACTATTACAACTACTAAAACTACTCCTACTATTACTACAGCTACTAGTACTACTACTAATAAAAATCAATTTAAAAACATCAAAGTGGTATTATAGCAGTAGTAGTTGTTGTTGTAGCATAGTAATAATTGTAGTCGTTACTATGTGTAGTTATTATTGTTGTTATTGTTTTTGTTTTTGTGATGTACAGTAGTTGTAATGGTGCTGTTTTATTTGTTATAGTAACCGTAATAGTCTTAATAGTAGTAGTAATTATGTTTCTATTAATAGTAACTGTAGTGGACGTAGTAACAAGTGTAATGTAATAAGTATGGCATAGTAATAGTAGTGAATCCTTTAGAGGTAGCAGTAATTGTTACTGTTGTTGCAGCATTAATAGTTGTAATAATTAGGCTATAAACAGCAGTAGAACCATTTTTGGTAGTAAAATCTAGTTATAATAATAGTTGCAGTAGTAGTAGATGTAGTAATAGTAGCAGTGGTAGCTACAGTAGTAGTAGTAACAGCTGTTGGTGTAGTAGTTGTATTCGTAGTAGAATTAGCATAACTAGTTCTAACTAATTTTAGCAGTAATTGTATAGCAGTAGTAGTAGTTGTTGATGTAACCCTTGTAGTAATTATTGTACACAATAGTGGCAGTAGTAGTAATAATAAAAGACGTAGATTTTGTTCTGTTTTAGTAGTTGTAGTAGTAATTGTGTACCAGTAGTAGTAGAAGATGTTGTTTTTATAATTATGTCGTTCTATTTCCAAATGACTTTTTTTTCTTATCAAATTAACTGTTTTCAATAACACAATGGAGCCAGGATCAGTCTATAGGGAGCCTATAACATAATTTGAGTTTACATCTAACAGAAAATATTTCAAACACAAATTACTAATAAGAAATTACCATGCTTCACTACCGTTGTAAATTGAGTTCCGTATTGTTCTGTTATCCTTGCAGTCGTTGTTATCACAGTCGATGTCATTGTTGTGCGTTGTCATTGTGATGATGTTGTTTGATGTTTGAATTTCCTTTTTCTCCATTCGTTTCTTTTTCTTTAAATTCCTTTCTATAATTTTCTTTTTCTGACGTTATTATTTTTTTCTTGTGTGTGTGTGTGTGTGTTTTTTTATTATTAGCATCAATCGAACATTTCTGAAAAGGTTTCTCCTTTCACGTTTTTACTTACGTGCAAACAAACACGCGCACGCACGCTTATAAATACAACAAACATGTACGCCTAAACACCCAAACACAAAACACACACAAACACAAAAACACACACACACACAAACAAACATGCACACAAAAAAATACCACACACAATGATCTGGATAAACATTTTACCATTAGCTAAAGTCGTTTATTTACAACGACAATCGAAAATAGGTCAGTACGTGAGTTTAATCCAAAACAAAAACACCAGGAAAGAAAATATTTAAATTCAGCTTCCGTTAAAAACGTTTGTGTGGTTATATTTAGATTAATACCTACAGATTCAAACCCAAAATCTATTTTAATTTCCTGAATTAAGTGGGTTATTTTTTTTTTTTTTTTAAATATGTGGTTTAGAATGTACAATAAAAATTATATCGATATACCATACATGTACCACCCCAGTGCAAATTAACTTAAAGACTGGATATTTTAAACAAAATAACTTAAAGTCTGAGTTCAAATTCGTTTACTTGTGCCTGAGAGAAAATTTACTCTATGCTGATATTTGACTGACTAAACATCTGACTGTCTTCTGGGATAATAATTATTAAAGCAACTCGATATTTAATATTTTGTTGTTATTATTGGACTTTTAGGCTTCCATTTTCAGAATGTCACTGCTGTGTCCTTAGTGAAGATAAACAAAGTCTGAGGTGATTGTTCTGTCGTGTTAGACTGTGTTATTACGTATACTAAACATGCAGACTGTTAAATGTGTTATACACAGCCATAACGGGTTGGTGTGACCTACCTTGTCTAATCAGAGCAAATATTTTGTTTTCTTTCTTTTCATTGCGGTCATGTAGACTGTCCCCAAAAAGAACGTCTTGTTTCTAAATGATGTCATCTAATTAGTGATGTCATCTCTCTCTCTCTCTCTCTCTCTCTCTCTCTCTCTCTCTCTCTCTCTCTCTCTCTCTCTCTCTCTCTCTCTCTCTCTCTCTCTCTCTCTCTCTCTGACATAGTGACTTTCTTTTCCACAAACATGTTTACATTGTACACCAGACATCACGCAAACAACACATTTTAAAATCATTTAAAAGTGATAATCGATTGTCTGTGATGTGAATACATTTATTGCTGTTTCCGATGTCATCTGTTCTTCATACTGCCAGACGTCATTCTTTCTGATCACAGGAGATAGACAATGACAAAATTTATTTATCTATTTATACAAAGTGTTATCATCATCATCATCATCATTGTTATTTGCTATTATTACTGCCATAGTCACTGGAGTGTTACTGCTACAGCTGTTATACAACTACTACTACAACTAGTACAACTACTACTACTTTTTATTTTTATTTTTATTTATTTGTTATTATTGGTGTCATTCACCGATATAAATGTTCAAGAGTATAAGAGTACAGAAAACAGTTCAAATTAAATAAAAATAAACTATTTTAGCAAGAACCTATTTAGCAGAAAGCTTTCATTTCTGATATATCCTCCTACGACTCTCCATAAACCTGTTTCTCGAAGCGTTCCGTAACATTAACGAAATGTTCCAAAAACTGCCGTTCAGAGACACACCCTAGAATCGTCTGTTTTCGTGGAAATTAAGCCGACACGTTTACACTGTCACCCGAACGATGCCTTCGGGACTTTACGGTGACGACCAGCCGCGGAAGAGTTTACGGAATTTAAATCTTCGCGTCTCCACGGAAATTAATTTTAATTAAACGACGCCAAACGGCGAACTTTCCCGAATATCGCAATGAGCGGCAGACGTCTAATAGCATTAGCGAAGACGATTCTCGTCGAGTGAAATCTGTCATTGGTATTCAGCGAGTTGATTTATGGTTTGTAACCAAATTCCTTGCTGTTTGTAAACAAGATATAAATGACGTTATTTGACTGACTGATAAAACGTGATTTGCTTCGCTTAAAACGATCAGCACATTTTGTTATTCTTTATTAATGAAACTGTATCAGTGCAGTTTAATTGAATTCTCTGTACAATGTGTTTTCTGTTCAACCACACTATCGAACTCGGGTTATAATGATGATGATGATGGTGATGATGAGGTCGATTATGATGATAATAATGATGAGATCGATGATGATAATGATGACGACGATGATGATGACGATGATTGTAATTATTACTATTATTGTTGTTGTTGTTGATGATGCTGTTGTTGATGCTGTTGTTGGTGTTGTTATTGTTCTACTTGTTCTTGTTGTTACTATTATTATTAGTTGTTGCTGTAGTAGTAGTAGTAGTAACTTACCGTGATTATAAACCATTCTGAAATTCGAACATCTTCCCAGTCTTCTTTTTTTTCGTTTTTCCTTTTATTTTATTTTATTTTATTTTATTTTATTTTATTTTTTTCTCTCTTTGTTTTTTTTTCTTCTCCCATTAGCAGCATAATTACTTACAACAGCAAGGCATACTCCGTGCACTTTGATGCAGGTGTCGCTAAGTGATGTGCGGCTGGTAAACAGAACTATTAGGACCACTGAACGCGCACGTTTTCTTCTTTAATAGACTTTGATCTGATTTGAAGTGGTGTTAACACTTAGCCACATCAAAACACACGAGCTGTTACTCTAATCACGTAAGTAGTGTCGCAGATGTAGATATTATAAGACATCAACAGCCTAAAGATGAGTAAATTGGGGAGAGAGAGGGGTAGAGGCGGTGGGAGAGAGAGAGACAGAAAGAGATTCAGAGAGAGAGAGAGAGAAAGAATCAGAGTGAAATAAAGTCAGAGAGAGAGAGAGTTTCATGTAACGAGTTAGATATAGAAGACTCGTTTTTTTCTAACTATTTAACATAACTAACACTACCATATGCGCCATGTTCAGATAATCCATGGTTTTGTTTGCCACACATGTGGGCCAACTGTGAACCAGAAATATAGATATAGTAATAAAAGCTGTATAATATTCTATAATCTTAACGTATACCTCTGTCGATATGAATAAGTGGTCTAATAGAATTCTTAAACTTCCATCTTAATGTTTTATTATTTTAGGCGCTGCAACCAAAATAAAATAACGCGCTATAATACATTCGTAACTGGAAGTCGTGACGTCATTTTTTTCAGATACCAGCAGAAGAAACTTAAGAACGAACTGGTTCCTCGTCAACGATGTGACGTCACGACTGCAAAAGAAAATGCAGTGGTGAGATATTTTTAAAAATGTTTCTCCTTAATAAGATTGGAGGGGAAACTAAGAACTTATGAATCAAGAAACTCAAATGAAAATGTGCAGAATACATTAACGTTCTTTCTCCGTTTCACCGGAGGTTCATTTCAATATGAACATTCTTGAACAAAAGTGACGCATCGGAATTAACGAGCATCATTTGATCTTTTGTCATCAAAATGTCCATGGGCGAAATTTTCTACATGATTTCAACAACAACATCTGTCCTACAGTTAATTTTAAACAGCTCGTTACGAAGGTAATATATTTATCTATTAGGGTAAAACTAATACACACATCATTAACTTGATAAAGGACTCGAGTTGACCTCGCGATGTGTTATAATTGTTACTGCAGACGATCCTACAACTACTCCTGCGTCTTTGTCCTTGACGCCTACGTCTGAACTGACAAGAAGCAAAGTTGTATTGAAAGTTGTCATATCGTTATTATATATTTTTTGCAAGGAAATACAGATAGAAATACATATATACATACATACAAATATTTTTATATATATATAAAACTATATATAAATATATATATATATATATATATATGTACATACACACACATCCACATACATACATAGGTACATATATACATACGTATATACGTACATACACACAGATACCACACACACACACACACATAAACACATACGTGTGTGTGAGATTAATTAAGTATTTATAAATAAAACTTTATTATAATATATCTTTTGCCTCAGGTGATAATTTCAGTCATTTTTTCTGATTGTTTTATTAATAAGACCTTCTGAGAATGAAATCATTTTTAAGTCTTTCTATTAAGAAACAGTTATGCTCAAAACAGTATTGATTTCAGGCTACAGTTTTAATTTTTCTTTTAAAAAAACAGATAGACCAGCAACGGAAAAATGTTTATGACTTGATGCGGTTCGGAAACGTTAAAACAGAATTATTGTAAACTGTATATTTATGGTGACCTATAGTATACTAGAATACAAACGTCAGTATAATGTCTGTGGATCCCTAATCCGAAATTCCGAAATCCGAAAAGCTCCAAAGTTCGAAACATTTTCCGAACAGCAGAAATAGAGATATCTTACATTTTTATCATTGTTTTGCATACACTAACATTATAACGTGCAAAATTATTAAAAATATGGTATAAAAAAATCCTGCAGACTATTTGTATAACCTGTAAAATGAAATATAAATGGATTTCATTTTTAGACTTACATTCTATTCTCAGTCTATCTCAAAAACACATCTCAAATCTGAAATCCTTCTGAAAGCATGTGGGACAAATCATTGTCAGTCTGTACGCAGAGAGTAAATTTACCTCATTTTTAGACGTCGTATGAGAACCCGCGGTTTTTAAACATTAAACCTTACATCTACGTATGTGACAAGTTGATTATCCATCTTTCTTAGATAAATAAATAAATAAATAAATAAAACAAATAAAACTGGTCTAAATCGATCTTAGTGTTAGTATGTTAAACTATTAGAAATTTCAAAAAAAAAAAAAAAAAAAAAAAAAAAAAAAATTATTTATTGAGAATAGCCGATAACGGGGTTCGAACCCTGTAGCTACCGGTCTTGAACTCTGCGATTTAGAGCTGATTACAGAAACACAAATTACACGCGTGTTTATACACGTGTGCCACTGCGAATTGATTGGTTTTACTAGCTAATAAATCGTGAACCGACACAAAAACGAGTTTTTCGTTCTCTTTTACTTAAACCAGCGGCGGATCCACATTTTGTCTGAGTGGGGAAAATGCGAGAGAATTTTAATTTTTTGTATAAATGTATTTGTTCCTGAGTGCATAATCTCAGGCAGAGAGAAGAATAAATACAAATGATTGCGGCGATTCTGCATTTGTCTCGGAGGGGTACATACGAGAAAATTTTAAATTTTCGTATCTACGTTTGTTCCTGATCGTACGGTCTAAGCCAGAGTGAAAAAATAACCACAGAGGATCGCAAAATCTTGGGGGAGACGTTTAATTCCAGAGCGTAAGTTAATATTTCTTTTAAAAACAATGTGTAGCTTATTCTTATGGGAACTTCAAGTATAAAATAATAATATTTATCTTTTTTATTAACTTTAAGATGTTCATTGTATTATAGTATGTTTTAATAATGTGAAGTAGAAGAAGACCATCAACAACAATAATAAGCATGAAATTAATGATAATGATAATAAATAATAATAATAATAATAATAATAGAATTAACAATAATAATAACATAAATAATAATAACAGCAATAATTATAATAACAACAACAATGACATCAAACAACAACAATAATTATTATTATAAAAACAAAAAACCAAAAATAAATAAATAAATAAATAAATAACTGAAATACTTTTTGCTTCTACTTTAACTCTTCAAAACGTACCCCTCCTAACAGCACTACTGGACCGCCCTGGTCTGTTTAACAGCAGATGCTAGCAAGTGTGAACTGTGTGCGAGGTTCAAGGCTGTCCGCCATGTTGTTATTGTTCTATCGATTGAGGCAGTCTAATAAAGCGCGTGCTCTCTGTAACATACCTCACCGTCCTGTGTCGCTCAAATCACACAAGTGAACACCTGAAAGTTCTAACCAGCGAAATTATTGTTATTATTTTTTGTTATTAATTATTTTCCATGTTTGGAGCAGAGGCAAAACGTTTTGCTACATGATGCATGGTCGATCTGGAACCAAACAAAATCTCAAGAACTGGAAAAAAAAAAAAAAAAAGAAAAGTACATGTGTGATCTGTAGTCTTCATTTATCTATCTTTCTTTTCATTATACTACTACTACTTCTATTGTTGCTACCACTACTGCTACTATTACCTAACAATTCTCTATTATTACTGTCAGTGCTATTACTGCTGCTACAGCAACAACTACTACTATAACTGCAGCTACTAATACCACTATTACTACTATTACCATTACCAGTATCACCACCAGTACTAGTTTCACTGTTACAATTACTGTTACTACCACTACTACTATTATTGCTGCTGGTACCAGTATTACTATTACTGTTATTACGACTACGACAACGACTAGTATTATTTTTACCACTACTACCACTATTATCTTTACTACTGTTCCTGCTACTACTACACAATTTACGATCTATTTTTTCTTTAATTTTTGTTCTTCCTATCAATATTTTAACCATAGTTACATACACCCATGCGTACATTCACGCATATATACACACACACACACACACACACACACACACAGCAGACACACACACATATATATAGAGAGCTAGACAGGTATAGAGATGCAGATATAGCTATAGATATGGAGTAGAGGGACACATTTTGGTGACGTATAATCACGTGATAATCATCTGGGTGGGGTTACAGCAGAAGACCCACACAATGAAACAAGATTACCTCGCACCGTGATGAACTTTGCGAATTGTTGGCGGGTTTCTTGACAAATTAACCTCAAACCTTGCGTCTCTCTACGTGACTCACTCAGGGTTCAAAATGAAGCTGGTGCTGTAATTAACAATAATAATCTTGTAACTGAATTTTAAATATACTGTTAAGGAAATTCAATTGCTGAAGGTCATTGGTTCAATCCTCAGCGACGGTATCTGTTCCAGCAGTAATAATAATAATAATAAATGTGTGTATATATCTATCTATCTGACTATCTATCTATCTGTCTATCTGTCTGTCTGTCTTTCTGTTTATCTGTCTATCTCTCTCTCTCTCTCTCTCTCTCTCTCTCTCTCTCTCTCTCTCTCTCTCTCTCTCTATATATATATATATATATATATATATATATATATATATATATATATATAGGTATGCATGTATGTTTTTATATATACATACATACAGACAGACAGACAGACATATTATATACATGTCTGTGTGTGTGTTTGTGTATGTGTCGTTTCTGTATGTATGTATTAATATATTACAGTACACACACTTAATGGATATGAACACATTTAATCTGACAGTAAAATGAACTGAATGAGTGTAAAACAAAATCATTCTTGATTCTTTTACATAATTCAACCTGAAATAGCAACACAGAACCCAGAAAGCGGCCTACATCGGCTACAGAAATTAGAGCAGTTTGAAGTTTGAATATTCATCTGTCACATTGATTTGTCACTCCGTCAGTTTGTCTCCCGAGAAATCAGATTCAAACAGCGATGCCGAGATATTAGGTTGATTGTCCTTATTTGTGTGTGTGTGTGTGCGTGTGTTGTGCGTGAAGAAAGAAAGAAAGAAACATTATTACTGACAGGCAGTTGGCTTAGCAGGACATAACAATGAATAAAAAATATACACACACATACACACCCAAACACGCACATTCACACCCAGACACCCAAACACGCACTTATATTTATATTAGACCGACATATTCGATTTCATAAAATAAATTATATTAAAAGATCATCATCAAATGTTGTTTTGTTTCGTGTTTTATTTTTTTTATATATATTTTTTTTTTTTTTTTTTTTTTTTTTTTTTTTTTTTTTTTTTTTTAATTTTATATTTTAAGGAAATATTTTATTATATAGGAAAGGAGTATTAAGATTTTTTTAATGTTCGTTGACTAAAATTCTAATTTCAGTGTTATTAGTAGATTCTAGCTCTACTACCTTGTAAATAATTTGTAATATTAATAAGTATAAAGAGAATGCGAGAAAATCGCGCTCTAATGACGTCATTCCAAACGTTATGACGTCAGCCTTTTCACTGACGTTTTGCTTCATCTTTAACTCTACAACTAACGCAGCAAAAGTGCAGTCAAAATATCAGTCATCAATATCACATTTTATTAAAAGACATACTAACATTTACAAGAGGCCAGAGTAGATCAGTTATTTTTGTTTTATCCTCCTTTTTCTGTTTCCGTTTGTGACAAATTAACCGTATTACGTGTAACCTATACGTAACAGTGACCTTTCCAGTGTTAAACGCAATTTAAAAAAAAAAAAAATAATAAAATCATAAAACTATAATTGTCTAATATGTTACTCGGCGGGACTGCAGGGAGGGGGGGTAATCATATTAAATTAAAGACCAACACCTGCTACACGTGTTTCATACGTGCTATGACGTCAAGAAATATTATATTGCGCAGTTCTTTATAACAATATCGATTATAAAATAATAAAAATATATATATATATATATATGTAATCTACTGGTAGAATTAAATTTGACCTACTGAAAAAAGATTCTAATATGAAATTAAATTTAATGGGGGATAAAAAAAAAGAAGTATTATTATAGTTGTCGTTGCTGTTTTTGTTACTACTACTACTGCTGCTGCTGCTACTACTACTACTACTACTACTACTACTACTGTTATTACAGTTACTACCATTATTTTCACTTTTATTATTGTTACTGCAACAAAAACAAAAACTACTACTACTATTATTACAACATCAATAACAACTACTACTGCTACTACCGATATTGCTACCACTATTACTACTAGTATTACTACTAGTACTTCTACTTCTACTACTGCTACCGCTGCTGCTACTACTACTACTACAACTACTACAACTATTATTATTACTACTACTGTATTATTATTATCATTATTATTATTATTATTATTATTATTATTATTATTATTATTATTATTATTATTATTATCCAGCCTGTTTAATAATGGATGAATTATTTTCACTTTCATTAGTTATTGATGGGCAGATACGTATTTTTAATATAAGTAGTAATATAATATTAATATTCTGTAGGCCCTGGGGTACCCGTACTGGGAGCCAACACGTTGTAAATTAAAATGGAAAAAACAAAAAAATGATCAAACAAACAACAACAACAACAACTGCAACAACAATAACAACAACAACAATAATAATAATAATGACAACAATAACAACAACAACAGTAATAACAACAATAATATAATAGTAATAATATTAATAGTAGTAATAGTAGAAGTAGTACTAGTAGTAGTAATAGTAGTAGTAGTAGTAGTAGTAGTAAAGATAGTAGTAGTACTTAATAATAGTAGCAGAAGTAGTAGTAGAAATATGCATTTAAATGTTTTATTTATTTTGTCGCACAAGGAATATCTTTAAAATATTTCAACAAAAGTTCGGAAGGTTCATACAAGACAAAAACGATAGCTACTGAAGCAGATGTCCTCCCCCTATAATTGTCTTTGACATCTCTGTAACGGTGTCAAGTTACCCCGTGAAGCTTTCAAAGTGTACAACGTGAGATTACACAGCGAGAGAAGAAGATCACGTGACTGTCAATGAAATGTGTAAATTTTCACGAACGTTAACGAATCACGTGTACCTCTAATTCTCAATCAAGTAAATCCAAGCATCATCCCATTTTAGTAAACTACCTATCTCGTATACTTCCATCTATCACCAAAGACAAAAAGATAATAGTGTTTATTTCTTCTTCTTCATGTTTCTGTGATTTCTTGGTTGTTATGTTGAGATTCCCAAATGACGTAGTTTGAGTTCCTTCTGATCCATCACAAAGGACGGAATGATAACAGTTTTCTTTTCGTAATTTCACAGCAGTTGTCCAGACTATTTCTTCTGTTTGGAATTATGGGATTGTATTTACAATCACGTGGTACAGAGACGTGATCTGTATACAGCCATCGAGAAGCATAAAAAAAAAAAAGAGATTGATAGATAGATGAATGAATGATGGATGGATAGATACATAGAAAGGCTGATATACAGAGAGAGAGAGAGAGAGAGAGAGAGAGAGAGAGAGAGAGAGAGAGAGAGAGAGAGAGAGAGAGAGAGAGAGAGAGAGAGAGATGGATGGATGGATGGATGGAAAGATACAGACAGACAGATATACAGAGAGAGAGAGACAGAAAGACAGACAAAGAGAGAGAAAGAGAGAGAGAGAAATGGACGGATGGATGGATAGCCAGACAGATAGGCAAGCAAGCAGAGAGAGAGAGGGAACCAGACAAACATACTAACAGACAGACAGACATGTAGGTCACTGAAAAAATAAAAGTATTATTTTTGTTATCGTATTGAGCCAGACGTGTATTTTTAACATTTCAAAATGTCAAAATGTACTTTACAACTGAAAACAGAGGCTATTTTTACACCACATTAGTTTTGTTATCGATATTCTTTTCTAAAAAAAACAACAACAAAAAAAAACAACATAGACTGCCCCTAAATCATTTTCATCTATAATCTTTTCTCTGTCTGTTACGTTCTAGACTGAATTCGTGTACTGTTATTCTCAGACTTGTTTGAATCGCGAAGAGATCACACTTTATATCTTCCTCGAGGCTTTTACTGGGCTGATTCCCGTTCCGACTGGTGCTCCATGACCAGATACGTCCTCCCTCCTACGACCACTGAAATATATCTCGGAAAAGGAAAAGGTGATCTGTTACAGCTGCATCGTTCTTAGTGTGCAGAGAAGTCCAGTATCAACAGAACACGAGTAGGCAGTAATTTTCATTTTGTCATTTACGATGTCTTCAAGGATGCACCAAGCTCTGTCGTTAAATCAAAATGGTAAGCCAAGCCTCGGGATTAATGCATGCATGCCAAGCCGTGGTGTAGATGTTTAAGTACACAATCGTGACTAACAGAAAGACGAATTTGTTTGGGGGTTTGTGTTAATTACAGGCTTTAAGAGGAATGCGAATGATATTTCTGTCAATACTGCCTACCTGGTCTGAATGAATAATCTCTCTCTCTCTCTCTCTCTCTCTCTCTCTCTCTCTCTCTCTCTCTCTCTCTCTCTCTCTCTCTCTCTCTCTCTCTCTCTCTCTCTCTCTCTCTCTCTCTCTCTCTCTCTCTCTCTCTCTCTCTCTCTCTCTCTCTCTCTCTACACACACACCTATATCTAGTTTCTTTCCATATATTTATTTATCCGCCTCTATAATAATAGTAGCAGTAACAATAATAATAATAACAGTAATGATTACGATGATAGCAGTATAATGATGATGATGATGACAGATTAATAAACTAATTTATAAAGAAAAATACATAACTATGTGTGTGTGTTTATTTTTATTTTATTATTTTTCTCTTTTTTTTTGTACTTTAATATTACTTACAAACTTTCATTCAGCATTCTTTCATCACGACAAAATAATACTCTCGTCATTCCATAACCCTGATGAATATTAATATTAACTTCACGCTTAATGCATATTCATACACGTAACACAAGCTGAAGAGTTAAAAACCACAGTGTTTGACCCAAAGAAATAATGAACCAGTTCTGATCAAATACTGATAGATGCTGACAAGATCCGACAGGGACATAGCGATCTATGAACCAACGTCAGTCATATTTTACTGTTTAATTTTCTGATCACTGCTTTTTGTATGCTCTTGGACAGAACTTTAACATCAGTTTTATCACAAACTGTCTTCTGATAACTAGACCACAGCGACTGTAACACTGGGTATTTGACAGTTATTTATGAACTCGTATCAGTTCAGATAATCACATCGGTAAAAGTGCTTTACGGCAAAGTGCTCATCAGTGAGTAAAGCCAGAGTTTTTAATAGAGGAACCGGCGGTTACCTAGAATTAATTGAAGAAATTCTAAGAGAGAGAGAGAGAGAGAGAGAGAGAGAGAGAGAGAGAGAGAGAGAGAGAGAGAGAGAGAGAGAGAGAGAGAGAGAGAGAGAGAGAGAGAGAGAGAGAGAGAGAGAGAGAGGAGAGAGAGAGAGAGAGAGAGAGAGACACACACACACACACACATACACATATACATACAGACATACACACACACACACACACACACACACACACACACACATACATTATTACTCTTTAATAACGTATTCATTACCAGAGACGCAAACACACAGTTAATTTAAATGTGATCACGTCTCTATTTGGCGAAAACGTATCTAGACAGTTATTACTTATAATGAAAAATTAAGCCGTCCGACAATGCAGATAACCCCAGTGTTGTAGACGAACTGACGACGTCAGCATCAAACTATGCGTGACAGAGAGACTGACGCTATAGAAAACCTGATATTCCAACAGCGAACTGGCTAAAAATACGATACGGACTGACCGACGTATAAAATGTTTACAGGTGAGAATAATAACAGTAAATTAGGAAATGAAAACACTTTAATTAATGCACTCAGAGGGCTGAAAATAGACGTTTGGTTAAGAAACAAATTCAGATTGCTGATTATACTTAAGAATTAAATAGAGACAGACAAAGACGTCATAGCTGATCTTGTTGTGGTTACAGTTTGAGTCGTTTTTTCCAGTGGTATCTTTTTTTTGTATTCTGTTCACGAGAAATAAATAAATAAACCAGTGAGAGAGAGAGAGAGAGAGAGAGAGAGAGAGAGAGAGAGAGAGAGAGAGAGAGAGAGAGAGAGAGAGAGAGAGAGAGAGATTTTGATAGCTAGACTGATAACATGAAATAATTCAGAAGAACTATTTGATTCTTCAAGCGTTTTCTGCAATGTTAATTTGTTACAAGAACGATTTTTCATTGATGTATATATCTCTCTATATATATGTGTATGTATATATATGTGCGTGCGTGTGTGTGTGTATGTTAGATTCGTACATACAAAATATATATTTACACATAAACATACATACACCTATTCACACGCGCATATATACATTAATAAACACCCAAATATGTACGTTGATACACACACACATTATATTCACACACACACACACACATACACGCACACACACACATGCATACATATATGCACAGAAAAAACATTAAAAATAAACACATCGTAGAATTTCATTTCATTGCAGCAGTATTTCGCACTCTCGTAATTCTCGTAGTAACTAAATCGGTTTTCGGTTTTAGTTTACGTTGGCTTGTTTGAGCATGCGTGTGTCCAGATAGTAACCATTGTTACATTCATTATTAAAATCAGTTACGACACAGTCTAATGGTTCTGTTTTGACAGAAAATTTCAGGATAATTACGTTTCTGGGTTCGTTATATTTTTGTTTGGTTTTCCATTTTCTTTTTTTTTTTTTTTTTTTTTTTTCTTTGACAGTTTTCACAAAAACAAAAAACACGAAAACACGAAAACACTATACAAATATCTGTTATCATCTTTAAAAAAAAAGAGAGAGAGAGAGAGAAAAAAAAGTACAATGTTTACGTTAAAACTGAAACCCACGTGGTAACATGGTACAAAAGGCTGACAGCAAAATGGCGGATGCCGAATACGTATCGGAAATTCAAGAACAAAGAACATTAAATCGAATATTTTGTGGTTTCATCAAGGTAGCATCCTCAAGGCATCTGTACAACGAATGAAAAGTGTCCTCAAAGCGTAGATAATTTAAAAAAAAAAAAAAAAAAAAAAAAAAAGTGTAGCTTCATTGTAAACAGAGATTTGGTTTTATTTTCTTTACTATAGATCGACTGGTTTGTGGTTCCTCGCCTGGAGCAACGTAACATCATAGAAAAAACGGTGACTTTTGATAGTATAGTCGTTTAATCGTATATGTAGAAAGAAAGATAGATAGACAGTCAGGTAGGTAGACATGTAGATAAAAAGAGAGATAGATAGACAGTTGTATAGATAGATAGATATAGAAAGATAGATAAACAGACACAGATGTAAAAAATATACATACAGACATACATATGTATATGTTGTTGTATTTACACACACACACACACACACACACACACACACACACACACACACACACAAGCATGGATACATACAAGTAGATATGTAACAAAGATTACAAATCGAAATGTATGGTTGTTTTAAATAAAATCATCAACAGAGTTCATACGCTAAATAAGGTAATAAACATGAATTTCAAAGAAAAAGTAAATTAAAATAAGAAATTTAAAATACTTACTTAATTACAGCACTGAAACTACAAACAACTTACTGTCGAGGAAGCCTGAAATAATAAGTATTGTCATGACGTCACTGCTTTGTTTTGGCATGACGTCACGAATGGCTCTATTTGTCTTCCAACTATACATCTTCGGATTGAAATACGAATTAATGGGATGGACTTTTAAAGTATATCCAAGGATATAGAAAAGATTTTTGCAGAAAATGGAATCATGAAACCATCGAGGAAGCAGATGGTCTCTAAAAATCCGGCTTTAAAAGTTTCTAGGTATTTGTAAATGAATTAAAGATCTGTACGTATGTATTAGTTTATTAACTTTATTAATTTGATAATGCGATAAATCAATTCATCTATGTGTATGCAGCAGTATATACTTCACTCTTTGTGTTTGAGTGTGTGTGTGTGTCTCTCTCTCTCTCTCTCTCTCTCTCTCTCTCTCTCTCTCTCATATATGAATTGATGGATAAATATATAGATTGGTACATGAAATGCTATACAAACGTACCTTCATACATACATACATACATAATACATACATATATACAGATATATATATGTGTGTGTGTGTGTGTATATATTACCCACACATATAGATAGATAGGTATGATGATATACAAACATACATACATATGTATATTACATACAAACATCCACAACCACACACACAGATATAATAATAATAATAATAATAATAATAATAATAATAATAATAATAATAATAATTGTATATCTACCTCTCTATCTTATTATTTATTTCGTTTATTCGTAATCTTTACATTCATCTCTTTGTCTGTTTGTATTTCTTTATTTTCTCTCTTTGTCCGTCTGTCTGTTGTTGTTATTGTTTTTTACTTTATCAGTTCTTTTCTCCATCTTAATTAATTTTTTTCTACGAATTACTTTTTTGTCTCACTTTGAGCAATTGAACTAGGCTATTAAGAATAAAAGAGACAAACATACCTCTTCTCTAATGTTCAACTCTACGACTCTACGAATTGAGTTAACAAATGTTTTTCCTGTTTAATTAAGTACAAACGTGATTTACTAGGCGTTTTGAGTTGGTTTTGGAAGGTAGATCTGATTTTCATTGAACGAGAATCCGACAAAAATAAAAACGATGTAAAATAAACAACGACAGCTGCAGTCACGCTGTCGTTGTCATCGACGCTGCGAGATTAAAGTTAAATTGATGAATCTGCAGAGCTCGGAGCTTGTTCGTCCGATAAAGAAATGTCGTGGATCTGAGATCGATTCCTGGTTGTGTGGCTAAACAGTGTCTGTGTGTGTGTGTGTGTGTGACTGTGTCTGTGTACGTGTGTGTGTGTGTGTGTGTGTGTGTGACTGTGTCTGTGTGCGTGTGTGTGTGTTTGTGTTTGTCGGTGGTTGTTTGTCTGTGTGTGTGTGTGTGTGTCTGTGTCGCTGTGTATGTGTGCGTGTGTGTGTGTTTGTGTTTGTCGGTGGCTGTTTGTCTGTGTGTGTGTGTGTGTCTCTGTCGCTGTGTATGTGTGCGTGTGTGTGTGTTTGTGTTTGTCGGTGGCTGTTTGTCTGTGTGTCTGTGTGTGTGAAGAGTGCTGCAAGCCAGCAGTGTTGGATTTAAAGTCATTTTCATTTTCTTTTAGTTTCTTTGGGTGTGTATTTTATTATTATTGTTGTTGTTGATTTTTTTGTTCTTGTTGCTGCTGTTGCTGCTGCTGCTGCTGCCGCTGTTAGTGGTGATGGCTGTAGTGGTCTTTTTTCATGTTGGATTTTTTGTTTGGGTTTTGGGGTTTTTTTTCCGTAGGAGTTTTTGTTTTCTCTTTTTTTTTTTTTTTTTTTTCTTTAGTTTTGATGTTTTTCGGGGGGGGAGTTGTTGGGGTTTTTTACTTGTTTTATTTTTGTTGTTCTTGTCGTTGTTCTTGTCGTTGTTGTTTGTTTCTTTCTTTTTTGTTTCCATTTTAATTTACAACGTGTAAGCTCCCAGTAACAGCAGCCCAGGGCCTAGAGAATATTAATATTACATTACTACTTACATTAAAAATACCTATCTGCCCATCAATAACAAATGGAAAACAGGCTGTACAATAATATTAATAACAATTGTAGTAGCAGTAGTAATAGTAGAAGCAGTAGTAGTAGTAGTAGTAGTAGTGGTAGTGGGAGCAGTATCAGTAGTAGTAGTAGTAGTAGTAGTAGTAGAAATAGTAGTAGTAATAGTAGTGGTAGTGGTAGCAGTAGCAATAGTAGTAGTAGTAATAGTAATAATAATAATATTATTAGGAGCAATATTAATAATAATGATTATAATAATGATGATACTGATAGTAGTAGTAGTAATAATAATAATAATAATACAACTAGTAATACTAATAGTAGTACTAGTAATAATAATAATAGTAATAAAAATTGTAGTAGTAGTAGTAATGGTAGTAGTAATAGTAGGAGTTCTAGTAATAGTAGTAGCAGCAGCAGCAGTAGTAGTAGTAGTAGTATTTGTAGTAATAGTAGTTTTTGTTGTTGGCGTAGTAATAATAATAGCACTAGTAGTAGTTGTTATAAAAGTAAAAATAGTAGTAGTAATAGTAATGGTAGTAGTAGTAGTAGTAACAGTAGTAGTAGTAGTAGTAGTAATACCTGAAGTAGTTGTAGGAGTAGTAGTAGTAGTAGTAGTAATACCTGAAGTAGTTGTAGGAGTAGTAGTAGTAGTAGTAAATAAAGCAACAACAACTATAAGAATACTTTTTTCATTTCCTCCCTTAAATTTAGTTGCATATTATAAGCTTTTTCAGTAATTCATATTGAAATCTATTATTTTCAAATTTAATTCTACCAGTAATTAGACTTTTTTTTTTTTTATTTTTATAATCGATATTGTTATAAAGAATTGCGCAAATATAATATCACAGCACGTGTCAAACACGTGCAGCATGTGTTGTCTTTAATTTAATATGATTACCCCCCCTCCCTGCAGTCCCGCCGAGTAACATATAAACAATTATAGTTTTACGATTTTATTATATTTTTTTTTTTTTTTTTTTTAATTGCGTTTAACACTGGAAAGGTCACTGTTACGTATAGGTTACACGTAATACGGTTAATTTGTCACAAACGGAAACAGAAAAAAGAGGATAAAACAAAAATAACTGATCTACTCTGGCCTCTTGTAAATGTTAGTATGTCTTTTAATAAAATGTGATATTTTGACTGCACATTTGCTGCGTTAGTTGTCGAGTTAAAGATGAAGCAAAACGTCAGTGAGAAGGCTGACGTCATAACGTTTGGAATGACGTCATTAGAGCGCGAATTTCTCGCTTTCTCCTTATACTTATTATAAATTGAAATCAAATATATTACGTGGCACTAAATTGTATTCGATGTAGAGCTAGAATCTACTAATAACACTGAATTTTTTATTTTTGGTAATGAACATTTTTTAAAAATCTTAATGTTCCTTTCCTATATGATAAAAAAAAGATCGAAATATAAAAAAAAAAAAAAAAAAAAAAAAAAAAATCAAAAACAAAAAACAAACAATGGTGACCTTTTAATATAATTTATTTTATGAAATCAGATATGTCGATCGACATTAATATATTCCATTAAAATATGTGTGCGCATTTGTGTGGGTACGTGTGGGTGTGGATGGGTGTGGGTGGGTGTGTTTATGTGTTATTCATTGTTACGTCATGCTAATCCAGTTGTCTCTCATTAATAATTTTCATTCCTTTTTCTTCTTCTTTCTTTCTTTCGTCAAGCACACACACAAAGCGCATATGCACACGCACACGCACACAAATAAGGACAATCAACCTAACATCTCGGTATCGCTGTTTGAATCTGATTTCTCGAGAGACAAACTGACGGAGTGACAAATCAATGTGACAGATGAATATTCAAACTTCAAACTGCTCTAATTTCTGTAGCCGATGTAGGCCGCTTTTTGTGTTCTGTGTTGCTATTTCAGGTTGAATTATGTAAAAGAATCAA
>CM022672.1:30362058-30384558 GCA_012295275.1 Chrysomallon squamiferum | reverse complement strand
GTACTCATTTGCCGCATGAATCACTACGTGAAGCGTGAATTCGTTCTGATTCGTAGCCGCGTGACAAAGTACATCCTCAGCCAGACTCAGTCTGCATTCATCTCCTCTTCTTTGTCCAATAACGCATAACGCATCCGCCTTCCGCTTTAGTGTACTTTTTAGCGTTTATTAAATTGAAAATAAAAAACACTCTGTATTGTTGTTCTCGACATTATCTATGAAATCAAAATCGTCACTCGGACATTTTGTAAAATAAAAAAATAAAAAAGCGTCCAGTTCAAAATTAGGTTAGCTTGTAAATAGGTTAGTTTAACACTAGCTGTCTAACACCCAGGTGATAAATAAAAGTGACAGGTGACGATGCAAGCTGAGAACTTATGTAGTTATTTTGACATATTAATCCGTTCATTAAATCATATTTTTATATCAACAAAATTCGGTTCATCTCTATTAACATAGCGCCAGACCAGCAAATATTATCACAGAATTCAAAAATCTAAATAAAATCTAAATTAAAAATTACATTCGCAGCGTTTTCTGAAATAGATTTGGTTGACACACAAGAACCTAGGATCATTATTTTCCATTATTTATTCCAGTAAACAAGTTTGGTATTTTGACTAATGTACAGCATATGTGAGACGTATAAAGTGATTGTGTGTGATAAGCTAGATATTACACGTGTTGCTGGCTTATTAATTACAAAACAGATTGTTGTTACTTCCATCGCGTATCGAAAAATGCAAGAACTTGATTGTTTGTTTACCTTTCATTAAACCCAGTTACTTCCACCAGAACACCTAGAAATACCAGATTTGATTGGTTATCTATCTTACATTAAACCGAGTTACTTCCACCAAAACACCGAACAATACTTGAATTTGATTGGTTATCTATTTTACATTAAACCGAGTTATTTCCACCAAAACTCTGAACAATACTTGAACTCAATTGGATGTTTATTTTATTATCAAAGAAAAAAAATGTATGATAAATAGTTCTGGTTTAATTAGGCCGAATTACTGGCTTAGAAACGTGATTACTGCGCTGCGACTACAAAACGAAGCCGAGGTTATTGGACTTAGTGTTTGGTGTTTTCGTTGTTAACTTAATTCCGGATTTCACGCTGTGTTCACTCAAGAGTAAGCACAAATTTGACTTTGATCGTGCTGCATGATGAACGAATGAATAAATACGATTCTTTTTTAATTTTGACTAACTTTGTTTATTGTGCGTGTAACACCGACACTTATTGATTAATATTTAAAATCTCGCGACAATATCTGCAGTTTTAAAATGTTGTTCAGCGGGTGTCGTCTGCTGTATGCGTGTTGTTAGATTCCAAATCAACATTTTCCCACGCTTTTCAGACTCGTTCTGAAGATTTGTTGTTGTTTTTTTTCTCTCCAAGAACATGGCTAATACGAAGAACAAAACAACTGCTGATGGGTGCAAGACATAATTAGTAACATGATTCAACAACAAGAATTATACCATAATCTGGGCATTGTGGTGTCTAATTGTACAGTCTTGCCCCTTCTTTAGAAAACCCCATCCGTGACGTCACAGCTTGTATTTCCCAATCCGATTTTGTACTCATTTGCCGCATGAATCACTGCGTGGAGCGTGAATTCGTTCTGATTCGTAGCCGCGTGACAAAGTACATCCTCAGCCAGACTCAGTCTGCATTCATCTCCTCTTCTCTGTCCAATAACGCATAACGCATCCGCCTTCCGCTTTAGTGTACTTTTTAGCGTTTATTAAACTGAGAATAAAAAACACTCTGTATTGTTGTTCTCGACATTATCTATGAAATCAAAATCGTCACTCGGACACTTTGTGTTAAATAAAAATAAAAAAGCGTCCAGTTCAAAATTAGGTTAGCTTGTAAGTAGGTTAGTTTAACACTAGCTGTCTAACACCCAGGTGATAAATAAAAGTGACAGGTGCCGATGCAAGCTGAGAACTTAAGTAGTTATTTTGATACATTAATCCATTCATTAAATCATATTTTTATATCAACAAAATTCAACATATTAACAGCACCACAGCAGCAAACATTATCACAAAATTCAAAAATTAAAAATAAAATCTAAATTAAAAATTACATCTGCAGCGTTTTGAATTCAGTTAGTTGACATGGCAATAACCAGGAATCAGTATTTTCCTTTATTTATTCCACTAAACAAGTTCGGTATTTTGACTGACACGCACAACATATCTGAGACGTATAAAGTGCATGCGCACCACAGTCAGATATTTCAACAGCGTCGCGTTAAATAAAGTACACTAACAGTGATAACTAACAAACAACAACACATTATCCTGCGTCCATCTTTCTGAAAGCTTTCCTAACAAACCACGCCGCCTGCTTTCACTTTCTGCCGATGTTTGTAAAGAACTGTTTATAAAGATGGCGACGTCAGTTTGTCAATCATGCTGGTCAAGTGGTCGTTTAAGAATGACGGTCAGTTAACTTTCATAATTACTTTCTTTTTAATTCCTGAACCATTAATATCATCACTGTATTTATATTGTGTGTTTGTCTGAGAATCTGTGTGTGTTTGTGTTTGTCTGCGTCTGTGTGTATGTTGGTGTATGTTTGTCTGAGTGTGTATGTGTGTAAGTGTTTGTGTGAATGTGTTTGTGAGTGTTAGTACGTGCGTACATATATCTATGAGTGACTTTGTGCGTCTGTGAGTGAATGTGATGCTGTCTGTGTTTATGTCTATATCTGTGTATATACATATATGTGTGTGTTCGTGTTTGTCAGAGTGCGTTTGTGTTGTTTTTGTGTGTGTGTGTGTGTGTGTGTGTGTGTGTGTGTGTGTGTGTGTCTAAATATATGTAACAGAAAATCCTCTGAGGTCAAAGTGATATCAGTATTTATAAATATGTCACCAAATACGACGTTTAGCACAATACCTTCTTAGCCGATATTTTCTCACAATTCAGTGCTATTAATTTTCTTAAAGAATCCCCCGATTATTAACGGCCGCCGTCGCCTCGCTGATGTTGTCGTGACTGTCATCCTGCCGCCGTGGGCGTCACTTCCAATTAGTTTGTGAGCGAGAAATTTCATCCCAGCTTTGTCAGTCCTCAGGGAAACTCGTCCATCTTTAGTCTCGATAATCCTCGTTTGTAATACTCTCTCTCTCACATTAACATACTCTCTCTCTCTCTCTCTCTCTCTCTCTCTCTCTCTCTCTCTCACACACACACACACACACACACACACACACACTCACACATTAACATACTCTCACAGTGAGCGTATGGTTTATTTGGTTTACCCTCTATACCCTGTATACATTCATAGAAATACACGCATACACACAGACACAAAACTACATAAATACACAAACACAAACACCAGTATATATATACATTCCCTTTACCTACAAATTTATATTCATTATTTTATTTTATTTACTTAATAAACTCACTCGACCAATGGTTTGCATAAACAAACAGTTACTCGAGTGAGTTTTTTTTATTTTTTTTTTTTTTTATTTTTTATTTATCTTGTTATTGTTTACTTTGTTATTTTATAGTTCTAGAGGTTACACACATTCAGTGACCTAAATACATTATTTACTTATTTACTTATTTTTGCAGATAGAGAATGGGGGCAACGGGTTTATTCTGAAGAAATCTCCCCCCCCCCACAAAAAAAAAAGATTTATTTTTAAAATAAAAACGCTTTAAATTGACGTCAAAATTATATGACGTCATTAATAACGAACGTTAAATGGTACTTAGTGGGTATGTTAACGCGATGATTTCAAAATTAAAATCAGTTGCTGTCAATTACTGGAAACGCTGGTTTTTAACTGTAAGAATTTAATATCTTCCTTACCGTATCTAAGGATTTGAATAATAATAATAATAATAATAATAATAATAATAATAATAATAATACTTTTTATTATTATTATTATTAATTATTATTATTTCATGAACGTTTATTTATTTATTTATTTATTTATTTATTTAAAATGTAATATTCTTTATTTATTCATTCATTTATTATCAGATAACTGTCATTTCATTATCATATGAACGTTATTTGTTTTTAGTTTTACAAACTGTATTATTATTAAAGAAACGTTATTTTTTTTTATTTTATTTTTTATTTTATTTATTTTTTTATTATTTTATTATTATTATTTTTTTTTTTTTTTATTTTTTATTTTATTATTATTTTTTTTTATTTTTTTTTGTTAATTTGTTTATTATTTAATTATTTATTTATTTGTTTGTTTCTTTGTATCGTTGTCAGTTTCATATGGGACAGATACTAAAAGAATTTCATGTTTGGCAGAAAACAGTGAACTTTGAAATCAAGAAAAACTATTATTCCAAAATAGCATTAAGCTGAAAAAATATATCTCTTATTAACTGGATAATTACAAATTATTAAAGACACATCCAAGACACACACACACACACATACACAAATATACAAACACACACATAAAAACATCCATACATATATTAATACACATATACAGACACGTCCGTACAGCCACATATAGCTCACACACACATACATATATACTTCATATATACGCACAAACATAAATGTACATTCCTATATACAGAAACACACGCACACACACACTCAGACACACACCCAGAGGCATATAGACATTCATAAACATATAGACATAGACATACAAACACCTATACATAGACAAACACACACACACACACATATTTACGTACGTACACTCACTTAAACACATAACTGTATACAGATTCATACATACCTATCTACTCAGAAACACATACATACATACACACAAAGACACGCTCACACACATACACACAGATACTCACACGCACACACACACACAGATACACACGTACGTTATTCCGTATGACTGTTTCGTGATTCGTCGGCGCTGATGTTTAGTGTGCGGATTCCCCAAACTGCAATCACGTAGTTGATGTATCACTGGCGGTAGACTGGCCACAACTCTAAATAGACCGCTGGGCATTCCGGTGACTTTTAAATACATGCCTTCTTATATCCTGCACCACGTGACCAGTTTTACATGAAATCGTAAAAGATTGGGGAAAGACAATTTGTATAATTACGTTCATGTATTCAGTTTAATTTGTATTTGTCAAACGTTTTGACGACTCTGTACGTTACAAGTAGAGATTGTAGAGTGTGTATGATACCCGAGATGTTCTTGATGGATAGCTGAATCCAGACCTACCACCACCACAAAAAAAACGCGCGCGCGCGCACACACACACACACATTCCTACATAGACCTACATATACACAAACACACAAAACCACAAAAACATACATACAGACATAAACAGATATACAAATAGATAGAGATTACAAGTAGACGCATCTACATAAACACACACGCACGCACCTACGCACTCATACATAGGTACACAGACCTAGATATACACAAACACACAAAAAACAGAAAAACACAAGCATACAGATATAAATGCAAACATTTAGATAGACTATGATTCACAGATATATAGCTGCATCCCCTTAAACTCACGCACACGCACATGCAACACACTAGTACGATAGCTAAACTGACACGTTTTGATCTGATAACTGAATGACGTGATCTGTTCCATTAAATTAGAAACGTTGACGGAACAGATTAATATTTAACCGACATACGTAGCTGATTTAAACGCCTCTGTTATAAATATTAGCATTTACCCATAAAATTATTTCTCAAGAAAGAAATTCGTGAAGGTCAAAACCATATCCTACTTATCATGACTGAACGTCCTTCAAATTATAATGATCATTATGCATGCATTTCTTTCATAGAGAGATAGTCGTACAAAAATACTTCATAATGATCGTTATAGCATGATTATATTTTATGCATTAGTTGACGTACAATAATATGGCATGCATGTATTTCATACATATAGTCAATGTTTCATAATGATCATTTTGAGCCTGCATGTGTTTCATTCATAGATATCAGTAATATATCATGATCATTATAACATGAATGCATTTCATACACAGAACAGACGCACTATAACGTATCATAACGATCATTTTACACAGAAACGTGGGTATTTCGTAGATCAGAGATACAACAGTAATAAAAAAAAGAAAATGAGAATGATTTCATACTGCACTGATGGGAGATAAACCCGGAGCACTGAATATGAATATATTATTTTAATACTGTCATAATACTTCAGTTTTTAGTTTATCTATGCTTCTAGCCCATGAAAAATAATTGTTAAACCCCAAAGAGATGTGTCCGTGGTGTGTTTTACCTAATAAGAGTTAACTCCCTTATAGAAAGTTGCACTATCTTGTTGTTATTATTCATTTTTGATTACAAGTGTAGCACATAAATAAAGTCTTCGAAGCTTATCAGATGTGGGTGTCAGAACGAGAGAGACAAATGAGCAAAACAGTGAGAAAAACTGGGGCAAAGCAGAAAAGAAATTGGATCGTATCGCTGTAGAATGTAGGGCATATCATCTCCTTTACCCCTTGTAAACCAAAGAATCCCCAAACGCCCACGTTTTCTGATTTCAAATTACAGATTATGTTGGACGACTTCTCTGGGTTAAATAATGAAGAAACCTAAATGAATAAAACCAGTATACCCACTGGGCTCTTTGCAGTTCCGGGCAACCTGCCATAAGTGATGCATCGACCATGATGACTGTGGATTGGGGAAATCTGCATATAAAACAAAAACACATGAGCCAACAATTAGTGAGAAATCCTTATTTTAGCGTATCTGCTTCAAAGCTTAGAGAGGAAAGTTATCAGACTGTTTTTATCTCATTATCTCGGCCAGTACACTTACAGCTTGCAGAATTAATATTACAAAAATAGTTCTGACGTCAGAAGACAAACGCTGATATTACGTCATTAATAATGCATAATGAACCTGTCTGATTGCTGACAGATTCAAGTGCTCGGCAAATTTTCTAAAAACAATTTTTCATGCATTATATTAACATTATCTAATACGAGTCACGTCTTATATAAGAGTGCTTTCTCAAACACTTCTATCAAAAGAGCATTTTCAAGATCGGATAGCAGACGTCTTTGTCGTCTGCGTGATTACGAATTCGTTTCTTTTGATAAACGTAAATTGTATCAGACGGATGATTAGGTGATCGGGTTACACAGAAGAAATATCGTGTTACGTCAAAACAATTTGAGGAATATTTATAGTTATTTGGTTACAACATTGATTTTACTATTATATTATATTATATTATACTATATACTTATAAACCGGCTACTTATAAACCATACTAGATTAATGTTATAAGGAGAACCAATCACAAACGACAGAGTATCATACTGTTAGCACAATTATATTATACTGTATTGTATTGTATTGTATTGTATTGTATTGTGTTGTCCTATATTGAATTATATTACATTATACTTTACCTACAAACAATTACACAGAAATAATTAATGTTACGGACATTGTGTTGTAACAATAGCAATCATAAATTACAGAATATCAAACACCTAACACAACTGTATTGTATTATCTGTATTGTACTGTATTACATTATACTCTGTTTACAAAGAAACACATTCAAAGAATTAATGTTACAGACGTTATAACGAGAACCAATCATAAGACAGAATATCAGACAACAGAGTTGTACTGTATTGTATTGTACTGTACTGTTTGTATTGTATTGTAAAACATTATACTTTACGACAGAACGTCAAACTGACTACGCTACCATAGCTAATAACGATAACCATAAATTACTGTCTTTAAACTAAAACATTTTGATACACGTCAAATCAAAAAGAACAAAATGTGTCAAATTAATGACACTGGTGACGTAACGCAGCTATAGGGGGGATAAACTTGATTCGCAAGAGATCAGAAGCTCATTTGTTCTGATTTAAACGGCTCAATATTTCATGAACTGGTGATCGGTGATAATTCTTGTCTTCAATCAAACATCTCAGATTTTCAGTGAAGTAACAGAAACAGCGACACTCACAATGACTGAATTTCTTGTGTTTTTTTTTTTTTTTTTTTTAACGTTATTAATTTTTTTTTTTTTTTTTTAAAATTCTTATATATATGTGTGTGTGTCTGTATATATATATATAATTTTATATTTTATTTATTTTTTATTTAATTCTTTTTTTTTTTTTTTTTTTCGTCTTCTCAATATCAACGTTATGTCTTACATAAAAATATTTAAAAGAATAACAATAATAAATAAAAACCCGTACCTCCTAACCTGATAAATAAACAAAATACATCAACTCACCTACACGGCATACAAGCAATAACTCCTTAATTCTTTGCAGAAATCACCTGATGAATAATATAATAACGATAACAGACGTAAATATAAGAGTTAATGATGATATTAATAATAATGATGATGATAATAATATTAATAATCATGATGATTACGATGATTATAACGATGATGATGATTATGATGAATAATAATAAAAATACGCGCAGATCACGTGACCTACAGATTATTTTTAAAATAACAAGAACATCAGACGATACATCAAAGACAAAATAAAGTTCAACAACCTTTGTAAAAACTCACCTGTAATTAATACCTATTTCAAAATTGTAATTAAGATGATCGAAAACCACCCATAATGAACATTAACAGAGAAAGTCTATTAGTCTGGATTAATAAAAATGTTATTAAACTCGTCTGCTATAATCAAAAATCAACGTAGACGTCACAGAAGTTTAATATCTTGAATTAATTAAAGTGAACGTCATTATTATTTTAATAACAACCAACGACCCAAACGATATCAAAGTATCACACAGGTATAAACACGTTTCATTACTTTGCGCGTTTGCGTTACAGGATTGCAGGCGGAATTTTTATACTGACATTAGCATCGTTTGATTAGTTCGTATTTTATCTTCTTTTTCTTTTTTCTACCTGTTAAGGATATAGATACATAGATAGACAGACAGATAGACAGACAGACAAAAACAGATAGACAGACAGACAGACAGATAGACAGACAAAAGACAGACAGACAGACAGACAGACAGACAGACAGACAGACGGACAGACAGACAGACAGACAGATAGATAGATAGATAGATTTTTGTTTCCTTCACACATAGCTTAGTGTTGCCCCTGACACAGAGACGGTTGCCCCGGGCGTTTTGTTTACCGTGCACCAGGCGCTTGAAACCTACGCTACTCCATTATTACTACGCCATTATTCTCCTTATAAGATAAATCGTAATGTCTTTTCTTTCTTCTCTATTTCAAAACTCTATACATTTTACTGCCTTATAATTTTAATTTGTTACAGTCTGTCAACATTTTAGTGTTGTGTAATTTTGCACCCGTTATACACATATATCATCTTTCGTACATTAGATAGTTTTTTTCTCCTTTTCTTTGATAGTCGTGTACATTGTTTTGTCTGTGATGCTTCACAGTATAATGTATTCTTTTTGTTTAGACAGTTCAATGGAATTGGCTCATATAGCCAGTAAAAATTTATTGCCTTTGGATTGTTTAAAGAGTGATAATTACCTAACACACTTAATTTTATTTTTGTTTTTCAGATTGTTGAAATATCCATTAATCGTCTCGATATGGAATCTTCGACTGTGACGTTCAACTCAGAATTTTACAACGGCAGCAGCCTGGGAGCCGGTAACGTCAGCGGCTTCTCCAACGGAACTTTGGCTACCACGCCCATATACTCCCTGGCATGGGTTACCATTGCCAACGTGATTGTCTTCGCGCTTGGTGTATTCGGCAACGTCCTGGTCATCGTCGTAGTCGCCAGGGTGAAGGAGATGAAGACGGCGACGAATTTCTGTCTGATGAACCTCAGCATAGCCGACCTGCTCGTTCTCCTCATCTGTCAGCCGGCCGCCATGTTGGAATTTTATGGACAACAGAAATGGGTGCTCGGAGAGTTCATGTGTAAGTACTGTCGTGTGACGTGTCGACGGAAACAGTTAACTTTATTATTTGTAAAGCAATGATACCAACACTGTTATATTCCATCTTAAAGTATTCACAATAACACTACCTCTCAGTTAGCTCAATTATCTGGCCACATATGATCCACATTCTGAGGGTCACCTTTTGGCCAGTTAATTATCTTGTTAATTATTTCAGAAATGTTTATTTTATTTTTATTTTTTAATTCTTATTTTGTAGTATCGTGTCAATCATTACTTTGTTTTTGTCGTTTATTATACGGTTTGATGAAGGAAGCTGCTTTTAACTTTTAATTTTCAATTTCTATTTTATTTTCTTCTTTTGCTTCTTCTTGGTCATTAATGATCGGCTATATCCGGAACATTACCATTGTCGGCTTTTTCCGGAACATTATCCGAGCATCCACATATTATCTACATCCAAACACTGGAACAAAAATACAATTATATTGCACATTAATCACTAGAAATATTTTACATGAGTTTCGAAAAACACAAATCTCGAATCGAGTGATCCACATTCCTCGACATTTCTTTTCATCTCTATCCATTTCCAACTAGAACTCTTAATGAATGTTTGGTGCAAGTGTGTTAAGGATATATAGTTGTACAGTGAGTTTAAGCTTTTGTTTGAATCGTATTTATTTTTAAATCTTTTCTTCAAATTTAAAATGTTGTTGTATTGTTGTTGTCGTCGTCGTTGTTAACGTGTATTTAATACTTCCAGCTTTAACGTGTTGTTGTCGTCGTTATCGTTGTTAACGTGTGTTTAATACTTTCAGCTTTAACGCGTTGTTGTCGTCGTTGTCGTCGTTAATGTGTGTTTAATACTTTCAGCTTTAACGTGTTGTCGTCGTTATCGTTGTTAACGTGTGTTTAATACTTTCAGCTTTAATGTGTTTTTGTCGTCGTTGTTAACGTGTGTTTAATACTTCCAGCTTTAACGTGTTGTTGTCGTCGTTATCGTTGTTAACGTGTGTTTAATACTTTCAGGTTTAACGTATTGTTGTCGTCGTTATAACGTGTGTTTAATACTTTCAGGTAAACTTGTTGCGTTTCTGGAGAACCTCGTCACCCACGCGTCCATCCTCATCATCCTGCTGGTCAGTTTCGGACGGTTCAACGCCGTCTGCCGGCCGCTGGAAGCGTACTCGCGAGGCAGCAAAACTAAAACCTTGATAGTGATGGCCGCGCTGTGGGTATTCGTCATCAGCGTTACCTCCCCTTTCCTCCAGATGGCGCACACGGCGGAAGAGTTCCACCTGGTGGAACAGAAGCTCGTCAGCATCTGCATCACGCCAATCATACACACCTGGCACAAAGTCTACATCGTGCTTACTTTTACGTCGTTCTTCGTCATCCCGCTCGTGATCCTCGTGTACATTTACACCGTCATTATCTACAAAGTGCTGACGAAATTCCATGCACGGACAAGGGAAAGAATCTTCCAAAGTGCAGGTGAACAGTTCCCGGACGCAGCTGGTGAGCATGCTCATTGGGATCATTGTTCTCTTCTTTGTGTGTCTTCTTCCCTTCAGAATCGTCGCACTGTGGATGGTGTTTGCGCCGAATGAGGAGATAGGTCGACTCGAGGTGGAACACTTGACCAACCTGATGGCCTTCGTCAGGTTGTTGATTTACGTCAACAGCGCGGGAAATCCGCTCATTTACAATATTTTCTCACGCAGAAGTTTCGCAAGGCCTTCAAGAAGTGTCTGAGGATGAACAAAAATGGCGGATTTTCTTCTCACGCGGGGACGGGGACTAACTACAGTTTTGCCAAGTCGAACGGATACGAATGCGTGACGCGAATCAATTCTAGTGTGCCTCAGATGACGTGAATTTTAAATCAATCTATTAAACGTGATTTAAAAAATAAATTCAGAATGAATTCTAGGGACCATAGTCAAAGAGAATTTTAAATGAAGCAAATAAATAAATTCTAGAAACACTAATCAACGATAAATAAATTCTGTGAAAAATTCTAATTAAAATTGTATAATTTACTAGGAATAAAGAAACAACAGTTTCTAGGAATAATGTTAATTCACAATCGTTTCAAACACAATGTGAACTGAGAATGAAATCAAGAAACGAAAAAAAAAAAAAAATAAGTGACGCGAACTTGAAATAATCGTATTTAAATTTTTAATACAAATGACGCAAATTTGAAATATTTTTTTTAATAATTATAATTCTACTTACATATAAATTTTAATACGCCCAGTGACTCGAATTATAAGTCGTTTCTAATGAACGAAAACAATTTCAACTCACATCTACATTTTTATTACGCTAAAGGAAGGGAAATAACTCTTCCTTCATCATAATTGTTTTACTGTTGGCGCCTTACCTTGCGTGTCTGTCTGTTCTAGGATCACGTGACAGTGTTTGTTACTGCAGTGGCGGATACAGAGGAGTCTAGGTGGGGGGGAGACCGAATCCTCTCTTAACACAATCACCAAAACAATGTTTTCGTTTTGAAAGTCTTGTGTACACTGGGATTAAGCATTTTGACGTATACATGTTTGTAAATATTCATCAACAATGACACAGGCGCCAGACCTTTTATACAGGTAAAGTGTCTGGGGGGGGATTTTTGGAACCCCCCCATCTGTAAATATGTGGGGCTGTAAGTGATGTGTCTTCATCATTGTTATTATTTTGTACATACGTTGTGTAATTTATTCTGGTAATTAAAAGAAATCTGTTCATTTTTATTGTTGTTGTTTGTTCTTTTTCCTTATCAGTATATATATATATATATATATACGGACAGAAATGTAGGCAAAAAAAAAAACTATTTTAAAACGATACATTACATCGCTCTCTCTGTTTATATATATATATATGGTTAAATATTACATTTTAACAATCTTGTCGCTGAAACTGTCTACAAAAATACTGGTTTTCGGACAGACTAAAATCTGCTACGATTTATGTTTATGATATTCATATAGGGAACATATATATGTTATTCTCCGATTTTCTGTTTTTCAATAATAACTGTTTCATTGGTGGATACTTGGGGGTTTTTTCGTGATAAAGTAAAAAATACACAGAATTCCGTTTATAACCTTTTATTTAAGATAAAAGATTTCGGGAGGAAAAAAAGTTATTTAATTTAAATAATGTAACTGAATCTTTTGAAATTAAAGTACTCTAAACCAAAATTTTTTAATTTAATTTAAAAGATTTTTAAAAAAATAAATGAATGTAAAAAAATATAACCGACTCTCTTGAAATCAAAGTCCTCTAAACAAACAGAAAACAGTTTCTAATGAAATCAATAATATTAAAAAAATTAGGACTGTATATAAAAATTAAAAAAATAATGAAAGTCAGTTTAGTTTGTTTGTTGTTTAGATATTTTTCTGAAGCCGGTCGTTTTATGTCCACTATGCAGTAAAATTAAACTTGAATAATGATTTTTTTAAATATTTTTTTTACTCAAAGCTAAATAATTTTTTAATAAATAAATAAATAAATTAAACCCTGTGACTTCCTTTTGTTTACTTCGCTGGAAGATTAATGCACAAGTTTAATTACTCTTCTGTTTTTGAATTTAAAAATAACAATAATAAAATAAATTATTAATTATAAATAAAAAAAAGTATTAAAAAATAATAATAATAAAATAAATAATAGTAAATTATATAAAAATAAAAATAAAGAAGTAAATAATAATTAATTATATAAAAATTATATAAAAAAGAATTATAATTTTAAATTATAAATAAAAAAATATATAATAAATAATTAATAATATATATATTTAATCAACAAACTACAGATTTCACGAATATGCGAAAAGCAAAATAAATAGAAGAAAAAAATAAACCACTAAAAAAAGTCATTCATAGTAAGCAGAAATATATCGGCTATGATCGTTATAAATGTACATTTAAAATTCTGCATAAATAGATTTTTTTTTTAAAAAGGGACTACAGTCTAAGTTAAAAATTAATAAAATGATTAAAAAGAAAAGAAAAGGGTAAAAAAAATAGAAAAAGAAAAAGAAAACCGTCAATAACGCACTACGTTCTAAGTTCAAATACATAAATTTCTGTACAAAGACGGACAACGTAGAATTTTGTAATGAAATCGAAGCGACTTTCCTCAGAACTGAAATGAAAAAGGGTTTGGGGAAAGAAAATGAATTTTAAAAGTTTGCTTGTCAGAATTTTTATTATTTTTCTTCTTCTTCTTTTTTTTTTTTATTTTATTTTTTTATTTTTTATTTTATTTTTTATTTTTTTATATATTTTTTTATTTAATGTTTGACCTATTGACTAGAATTATAATACTACTGAATTAAATCCGAAATTCTTTTCTCTTTTTGGTGCCGGAGGAAATGTTTGTTGTTGGGATTATTTTTTGTTGTTGTTTGTTTGTTTTGTTTTGTTGTTGTTGTTTGTTTTTGTTGTTGTTGTTGTTCTTCTTCTTCTTCTTCTTGTTTTTGGTGGGGGGTATTTTTGAATTTTAATTTCAGTTTTTATAATAAATTTCCTCCGTCTTATTTTCTGGTTTCAAAAACAAAAAAATCATTATCATGTTGTTGTTTTTTACCCAATCTCATATGCATGGTGATTATATTTGGTAAATGAACAAAAGTGCACGGCTCAGAGATTTGGTGCGCAACGTAGATATTCACGTAAATGTTTGGGTAATTCCAGAGACGAAAGACTTTCTTCAAAAAACACACCTGGCAGGTGAGCCCTCACCTGTAGCCAGCACACGTGTTGTAGTGTTTTAACTTTGTCACTCTGAGCAGCCACCAACGTGCGGTGAAGCTGATACACTTTGTCTATTCCGCTCCTCTGTCTCTGCTGTCTGTGGCCTGACAAACTAAACCCACTGGAAATTAAAACTTTCGCCATTGATCTGCGCGTTTTGGCATGAAAGTCGTGTGGGTTGCACGCGTGTTCTAGTAACTTGTGCAAGGGAGTTTGCTGTAAATCGTTACTACAGTTTATCTGAGCACCGTGTCTAACGAGGCTGGAAACGGCCGCCATTTCTGATCGGCTGCAAGCGATGTGGAGAGGAGTGTTTCCCTGAGTGGCCTCCCTTGCGTTGACGTCACATCCTGCTTGTGATAACGAGGCGATGCAGGCAGAAGAGTGAGCCGCGGCGGAGTGGACGGGTTGTTTGTCCGAGTTTGATTTGTGTGAAATGTCCGCTCCTCTTTCAATCAGCCATCTCACTGCTTCAACCTTCTGAAAGGACAAAATAATTCAGAATTACTGAATATGTTTTTCTTTCAATATATTTTATAGTCGAAAAAACGTATTTAATATAATAATAATAATAATAAAAGAGAGAGAAGAAGAAGAAGGAAAGAAGGAAAGAGCGAAAGAGCGCAAGAAAGAACGAAAAGAAAAAAGAAGAAGAACCTGAAAATTAAACGTAATTCATAAAAAAAGAAGAAAAAAAGTAGGGCAACAGCTGTGTTTACTAAGAGTCAAAGCGAAGGCGTATTTGGTCACTGGATCAAATTTTGCCGCTTCTTATAATATGCTATATTCGTTCAAGCTAGATCTGCAGAACTACTTAATACAGATATGCATGGTATGTTCTTCCAGCCACAAGAGTGTAGAAAACGAGTTTATTCTTTCTATAAGCTGACATATTTAAACAAATGTGTGTTCTTGTGTGCATGTGTTAAAACATACATGCCGGAGGGAAAAAAAAAAAAAAAAGGCTTTCAGCGTCTTTATTTAATTATGTTTGAATTATTAAAAGGCTCAGTCTTATGTGTGTTTTTAGTCCTCACGTCTGAGACAGGCAGAGGGAGAACCTGATCTACCTGGATGCTGTGACATTTCACGATGAGCCCCTTAGTTTAAGGTCGATATGAAAAACAGGTGGAAAAAAGTGGAAAATTTGGCGTAGATTCCTAGAATTAAATAAGAATTTATTTATTTATTTATTTATTTATTTATTTATTTATTTATTTATTTTATTTTATTTTATTTTTTTTATCTTTTTATTTATTTTATTTTTTTTTTTCGTTTCTTGAGATTAAGTAGGCTTTATTATTATTATTATTATTGTTGTTGTTGTTGTTGTTGGGTTGTTGTTGTTGTTGTTGTCTGGGGCTTAGTTACGTCACGATTTGTCACTCGGGTGACATAACATGCTCTTAACAAAAAATTTCCCGCTCAAAATTTTATAACCAATTTGCCACTGAATACATATCCAGTATAACTGTTTTTTTCATTGGTTAGCACACAATATTGTATGTATTGTATGTAGAGACATCAATATTCCAGTCTGGCTGTACACTACAATGCAGATCTCAACTGAGGCATTTTGATGACACAAATGACAGTAAAATGAATTAATTTAGCACACAAAAAGGTAGACACAAACCTACATGGCCGTAAGTACACTAAGGCAAATACCGAAATTGACGATTTGTTTTAAGATCTTTTTTTATTATTATTTTTTGTTTTATTATTATTATTATTATTATTATTATTATTATTATTATACAAAGATTTTATTTTAAAAATATAAAATATAAATTTCTGTTCCGATAGAAACGATATCCACTGAATGAATTGTTTAGTCTACGGTTACCGTTCGAAGTCTACTGACATTGTTGCAATGAAAGACGTAACTCATATCTGACTTCAAAACATCAGTTTTTGCTTCATTTCAAAAAGAGTCTAATTACGGCCATGATATGCACAACACATATATACACACACATACACATACACAAACGTACATACCTACATACAAACATACATACATACATAAAACGATAAACAAAGTAAATTAATTTTCAAAATTATCTTCTCACCTCGTTTTCTGTCATACTGGAACGTATGGCTGCAAACAGTGGAGTTTCGTTTTGCATGTCTGTGATGTTGACGTCAGCACCCAAATCCACCAATCGTTTTGCGAGTTCCACGTGACCTTTGACCAAGGCCAGATGAATAAGAGGCTTGCCTCGGTATGAGTCGTTCATCATGGCGTCTTTAAGCAACAGCAGCATCTCCGTGATATCTCTGTTACCAGCGTCAACAGCCATGCCGAGTAAACTTTTCTGAATGCTACGACGACGGCCGTGTATGTCGACGGAGTCGCTGACGAGGAAGTCCCAGTCTGAGTGATTTAAGAGAAGCTGAAGAAGATCGCCGTTGCCCTTGGTTACCGCTCGCTTCAAGATGTGGAGGGATTCTCGCTGAAAGTCTGTGATTTTGTGTGTTTTGAAGTGAGTTGAAAGAATCAGTTTTAACACGTCGCTGTCGCTGTTCTCCACGCACCAGCACAACGACGACATCGCACACTGCGTGGACGCCTCGGGGTCGATTTTGTCCAGGTCCATGTTTTGTAACTGAAATAAATAAATAAATAAATAATGTACTGTTCCATGTTGTGTGATTGAAATAAGTAAGTAAGTACGTAAATAAGTAAGTAAATAAAGTTAAAATTATATTTAAATGTAAAAATTGATTATACGGTCGGCGATGAATATTTCCCGTTCTAACCCATATCCCCCAAGACTGGTATATCAAAGATTATAATTATATTCAAATATAAATCTATATATATAAATTATGTGTTTTTGTTGTTGTTGTTGTTCTGTCTATCCCTAAAATATAATAAGATAATAAATTTGATTAATTCATTATCTGAATGGACATTTATGTGAATCACATTTTAATTTGAATAAGTAAACAAAAATCTAATAACGACAAAACAAAATGAAGAAACGAAAATATAAAAAAAATTAAAAAAATGAATAAATAATAAAAAAAAATTATCTTAAAAGAAACATAATGACGACAAAAAAAAAAAAAAAAAAAAATTAAAATGATCGAAAAAGAAGAAAAAGAAATTATAAGAAGTTATAAATAAAGAGATATATTTTGTATATACCAAAACAAATAAACAAACAACACAAACCTCGGGACAGACGAGATTTGACTGACTGCTGCTAGTATCAGACATCGTAACAACTTAGTGAGAGCGAGAGGGAGGTTTAGCGTTTTCTATGTTACTGTCGCCTGTTTTCGCGGTGCATACGATTCCGTTTGTTAACAGCGAAACTTTGCGCATAAAAAGGACATTAGTCATTTTCAAATGCCTCTCGAAATGGAAATTAATTCTGAAATAATAGCTAGTGTATAATCTACCTTTTCAGGGTTGTTGTTAACCTGTGTTTGGTGTTCTTTTATTTGTCTACAATGTACATAGACATATATAGTACACCTATATAATCTGGTTTTGCCTGACAGCGTAGGTTCTACAGGACCGTACTCAATCGTAAATGCCACTTACACGTTAGATATCAAAATTAATTTATACGATATGCTTGACCTCAGGTGAAAAAATATACTTTTCATTTTTTTTTTTTAATAATACACTTTACTGTTCTATTTTCTTTTTTTCTGTCTCCGATTTTTTTTTCAATTTCTGTCTTTCTTCATGTTTTTTACTCTCTCTCTCTCTCTCTCTCTCTCTCTCTCTCTCTCTCTCTCTCTCTCTCTCTCTCTCTCTCTCTCTCTCTCTCTCTCTCTAACAATATCAAATTAGCTTTTATGTTTAGAACTATATTTAAATAAGTTATAAATGTTTACGTTTCAGACAAACACACACACATATACACACTAATTAATCAAAACATTCTAGTCCTTTTATCTTTCCTACATGTAAATTAATCAGCTTTCTTTATAGCGGTTTCCTTACACAAATATTTGTCTCTGACAGCCAGATAAAACCAATCAATCAAAGTATATCGTAGCTGTTAAACAAAACAAACTTTAATACATACTTTAACTAATGTAGTTTAAATCGGTGTTTAGCCTACCTTGTTTCCGTATGTCGCTTTTTATCGATCTCTCTTATCAAACTATTGAAATTCCGTCGCTTTTATAACGTGCAGTTTACACTCAGCATTACAAACATTCCGTATGCGATTAGCCAGATACATTCTGTACCGGATAATCCGTGCAGTATATAACGTAATAGGGTATTAGTCAGCTAAGTCTGCACGGATTGAGTTTCCAGGGAAATTATGAATGCATCTGTAAACAAGTTAACATAACAGTGATTGACAGATTGTCTACAAATGGGCAGAACCACTGAATTGAGATCTCGGACTCGAACAGCCGACTGCGTGTAACAGAAACAATAAATAACAGCTTTGTAACTAATAACTAAATCCTCTAACATGATATTCGTCTAAGATGTCCAGGCTACCTATCCAGGCTACCATGATTAAATTTCAACTGTAAATGACATAGCTATTATTTATGATTGATATTTCATTTATACCATCACAGTTTATGAAATATCTTATACCATTAATATCTAACATGGTATCTTAATTTTAGTACCATCTTGACTACGAACTTTTGAAAACATTGTATGGTACTGTATCTTCATGCCATAGTGTATCACACCATACAAATCAATGTACCGTGCTTTGCTACTTAATACCATATCGTGACACGTCAATCCTATTAAACCATATATGTAGTTTAATGTCTTTATATATGTGTGTGTGTGTGTGTGTTTATACATATATATACCGTTGTTATATGCTATTTCTAATGCTAGCCGTATCACACCTTATCACAACAGACACTGCACCATACACTTTATATACCTCATGATATACTAAACGGATATTGTATCTAGATTATATTCATATAGTTCTATATAGTAATAACAAGGTAGTTACCATTTTACATCGTAATAAAAATAAAAAAAAAACTCATATGTGCACACTAACATATACCGTATGAAGATTTTAAAGTTATTTTATTCTTACAAACAGTTTTTCATCATGGACAAAATCCTAGGTAGAAAAATTTCTGAATAAAAAAAGAAAAAAGGAAAGAAAGGAAGACACGAAACGTAGCTCGTGATGTGGAATTTACACATTTGTTTTGTTCTGTTTCTATTTTGATTATTACGGTTGTGATACTATAAATATTTCACACATCATCCAACACAAGAAATCAGGAAGAGTAACAAAACCAGGAAGAGACGAAATACAAAATTAATTAACAATGTTCCTTGTACTCTGCAGATTTCAAACGTCTTCAGATTAAAACATATTATAAATAAATAAATAAATAAGTAAATAAATAAATAAGGAAAAATAAAATTAATGGTAGTAATAAATTAACAACAACAGCAATAATAATAATAAGAAGAAGAAGAAGAAGATGAAGAAGAAGAAGAAGAAATAAAACACATTAATAATAAAGAAGAAATAAAACAATTACAACAACAATAAATTGAATAAATAATAATATGGCAACATGGTAACTCATTTATTAAGGTATTCTAAGCAATAAAGATATTAGTCTTTACTGTAGTCTTAGCTAACAATAATTTGTATATCGATAAAGGACACGGAATGAGTAATTATTATAAACACTGACAAACTGGTGTCAATAAGCGTAACATAAAACAGAATAACAGTCAGAAAAACACTGTAATGACTAACATTATCAAATTTTGAATGTAATATTGTACTCTAGTTAATCGACCCATATTCGTTATTATGTCAGCAATGGCAACATTTAGAATGAATACAAATAAGTACCGGTCTAACTTTTTAATTGTTTAGCAGCCTAAATGAATGTAAACAGGTCTATCAGTTTCCAGAATGGTATTTTTTGTTATGTTCTCTCTCTCTCTCTCTCTCTCTCTCTCTCTCTCTCTCTCTCTCTCTCTCTCTCTCTCTCTCTCTCTCTCTCTCTCTCTCTCTCTCTCTCTCTCTCTCTCTCTCTCTCTCTGTATATACTAACATGATATAATGTATACAACAACACTTTATACTGATATATATATATATCTATATAAACCATAGATTAGTATACAATTTTGTTGTTAATAAAAAAAAAAGAGTACTATTAAATAACAGTAATGATAGATACTATAACTTTATCTATTAAATGAAAGCAGCGAAAAATAAAATATTTTAAAATAATTGCGATAACTTACACCGACAGCCATGCACATTTTGTTCTGTCTTCTTCTCTGGACTGTGTCCAGATGACGATATGAAAACTCAGCCCACGTGAAATGACTTGTCTGCATGCGCCTACAAGAAGAACACGCCTCGTCACGTTTTACAATAACCGTGTCAATCGTTCACTAGTTCACGTGTTCCTTCTCTGGGGTTTTAAATGTCGTCTGCTCATGACTGGTTTCTGACTGACAACCATTCCGTCATAACCCGTTGTTTCGCGTGACGGTGAGTTTGAATGGGAAATAAGATATGTTCTAGTAATTGAAGGAATGTTATCTAGTTAAACTGTGTTAGTGTGGCAAACACACACACACACATATATATATATATATATATATATAGTTTTTTTTGGTGAGGGTTTGTGGCAGTTCTTTCTTCTTCTTCTTCTTTTTCTTTTGCAAAATAATAATAATAATAATAATAATAATAATATATAAAGAAAGAAAGAAAGAAAGAAAAAGAAATGAAAAGAAAAAATCCTTCAAATAATGACTTCGTATCTCTGTTTGTTCCTGTGTTTCTGTCTGTCTGTCTGTCTCTCTTCTTCAAATTAAACTGTTAAAAAGCATACGAATAACATCTGACAAGTAAAACAAATGGGATAACGATTTAATAGATTGTTATTATTATTTATTTTTTATTTTTTTATTTTTGCTTTGTTAACTGTTGTTGTTGTTATTTTCTTTCCTTTCTCATATCTGAAAGAGTTCACATTATAAACACATATAATTTTTTTTTTTTTTTTTTTTTTTTTTTTTTTTTTTTTCCTTATCTTTTCCGAGTATTTTGTTTGCACCACAGAATCATAATATTGGACCCCAGTAGTCATGTTTTTAATTTTCTATTCGTCTTCAGATTACAAGTAATTCAGATCAGTTTTCACCGTAAATTAAAACACATGTTTATTTTTCATAAACACTGGTGACAGAAGCATGGTTATTGGTTTGACTCGATATTTAATTATAATAAAATATATTGTTGAGCTAAACTTATACATATATAGTCTGATATCAGTGACATAGATAGAACATACATCCGCCCTGACTGAGTGTAAAATTAATTAATTTTAAAGATCAGAAACATTCGCACCATGTTTAAGTCAGGAGATTTAAGACAGGTGTGTAACTGGATCGTATATATCTAATTAGACACGTATAAGATTACTATAGGCCCCCTCCCTCCAACCCACCCCTCTCTCTCTCTCTCTCTCTCTCTCTCTCTCTCTCTCTCTCTCTCTCTCTCTATATATATATATATATATATATATTTTTCAGTATTGACATTTCAGTATTGACCCTGTCTTACACAGACAGCAAACTTCGCTTTGGTGCGTTTCCATGATCGATTCGGAGAGATATTTCAGTGGAGATGAATAATTGACGGCAGTGATTCACACCCTCGTCAGTAATATATATATATATATATATATACACACACAACCACACACACACACATAGCGTATAAATGCCTATAATTATGCTATATACTTGATCATACTCCTATCATAATATAAATTTTACTTAGGACCTC
>CM022672.1:30312058-30357058 GCA_012295275.1 Chrysomallon squamiferum | reverse complement strand
TTAAACAAGCAAGAGAAAGTTGTTATCTATCTGCCTGACTGTCTGAATGTCTATTTATCTATCTAGCTATCTATCTATAATGATCTCTCTGTTAGTCTATCCCACTCTCTCTTTCTCTTTATATGTAAATATACATAAAACAAACACACAAACATGCGCATGCACACACACACAGACATTATATTTATATATCAAATTATTATAAAATTATTAATATAAAACCTGTGTGTGTATGTGTGTGTGTATTTATAAACTTGTATGTATGTATGTATGTATCTGTGTATGTACATACACACACACAGAGGCAATGGTTTTAATATAATAATTTAATGAAATGTTATTTAGACTTGAGGGTGTTCTGCAGACTACAGCAGATGAGGCTTCAGAGAGACAGCATCATCTTGAATGTGACATCCTCGAACTGAAGGTGAGTTATTTATTTTCTAATCCAGTTTTAATCCTTAAAATATGCCTGAAAGGGTAAAGGGAATAGATACATATAGATAGCTACAGACAGACAGAGACAGAGACAGAGACAGAGACAGAGAGAGAGAGAGAGAGAGAGAGAGAGAGAGAGAGAGAGAGAGAGAGAGAGAGAGAGAGAGAGAGACACCAACAGATATATATTTATACAGAAAGTTACATGATGATAGATATAAACATACACATGTCACACAAATTATTATTATTATTATTATTATAAATACTACTACTACTATTATTTTATTGTTATTGTTGTTATTATTATTATTATTATTATTATTATTATTATTATTATTATTATTACTACTACTACAGGAAGAAATTACAGAAGCAAATGCTGAGATTCAGTTTTTGTCAAGATTCAAGAAAGGCTACGATGAATTGTACAGTGGTAAGTTTAATTAAATCAGTTTTCTTTCTGAATATATACATAGTGTGTGTGTGTGTGTGTATTTATTAAAAACTGATAATAATAGAAGTTAGTTTTATATATATATACATAATAGAAGTTAAAAATTATGAACTATCAAGACTTTAGATTATATAACTTTACCTGGTGTTTTTTTTCACCACTAAAATTAATATGTAAAGTGTATGCTTACTGTACATTTCCTATAATTTATTCACAGATATATTATGCACAGTCCTTAACAAGAATAATTAAAATTTAATTGATATATTTACTTAATTTAGCTTTTATTGAGTATCCTGAGGATGAATATGGTGAACCAAAGAGACAAATGAAAGCCGTTGTGTCTACAAAAAGGGTAAAATAATTACTATGTGAAATGATCATTTTAAAATCTACAAAAAGGGTAAAATAATTACTGTGTGAAATTATCATTTTAAAATCTACAAAAAGGGTAAAATAATTACTGTAAAATGATCATTTTAAAACTGTTTACTAAAATCAATATAAAACTGGTGTAGCCTTTTTTACCCATTCCAACAAGAACTTACTATGGTATTTAAAATTTTCAGATTTTTATTATTTTACTGTAATAGCTTGTTATATACAATATCATTCTGGTAATTAAGTTTAATGGGTACTGACAATGGGTTATTGTCTCTTGTTATCACTATGCATATATTTGAAAAATAAATAAATAAATAAACAAATAAATATTTTAATTAATTAATTAATTATTAAATTAAATTAAATTAAATTAAATTAAACAAACAAACAAACAATCAAACAAACAACCAAATAAAATAAAATAAAATAAAATAAAATAAACAAAAATAAAATAAAATAAAATTAGAATTAAAATAAGAAAAGAAAGAACCTTTGTTTCACAATACATTTTAATATTGCCAGTTCTGTCATTTATTCTGTCCAATGATGCATACAAAACATTGGGTTTTTTTTGTTGTTTTTTCTGGTGCTTAGAAACAATAGTTGTTAAACTAGAATCAAATATCATTATTAAACACAAATATGTGTGAGAGCAAATAGTAACAGTTGATAATAAAATATTTAAGTTTAAAGGTAGATAAAGGTTTGTGTGTTGTTCTTGCAGGCTAATCTCATCAGTAACATAAAGAATTCACAGAAACTGGAAGAACAAATACTCACTGTGATGAATATTACACTGGAAGGTAGATCTCTCTTAATATACTCTCTGTCTCTCTGTCTTTCTTCCTTTCCTTCTGTCTCTGTCTCTATCTTTCTAACTCTTTCTCTATACTTCTGTTTCTCTCACTGTCTCTGTCTCTATCTATCTATCTCGCTTTCCATTTATCTATCTGTCTATCCAATCTGTCTTTCTGTTTATCTCTTTATATCTCTCTTGCTGTCTATGTCTCTCTCTCTCTTTCTTTCTATCTCTTTCTCTATTTCTCTATCTCTGACTTGCTTTATTTGTTTTTATCTATCTGTATATCTGTTTACATCTGCTTTAGCAGATATATCTGTCTCTCTGTCTTTCTTTTTATTCCACTGTCTCTGTCTCGTTTGACATCTGTCCTTTTCTAAATCTGTGTTTCCATTCACAACAAGCACAAAGTAATGTAAACACAAATAAAGAAACATAAACAGATATCAGTACATTAATAACAGTGTTAATGATAATGATGATGATGATGGAAATGATGAAATGATGATAATGATGATAATGATGTTGATGATTATGATAATGATAATGAGGAGGAGGAGGAAGAGGAGGATAACAATGATAAAAATGATTGTGATGATGATGATGATGATGATTCTAAGCAATGGTATTTCAGAGTTTGAGCAGTTTCTGGAATCTCACAAACAGGAACTGGAGGAGAAAGTTCTCCATGACGACATCACAGAGACAGAAATGGAAATTCAGGAAATAGAAATAGATGAGGCTGACCAGCAGGTTGGTGCTAATTAACCTCATTAATTCATTAATTAAATGTGTATTAAACCATTATCACACACACACACACACACACACATAAATATGTGTGTGTGTGTGTGTGTGTGTGTGTGTGTGTGTGTGTGTGTGATTGTAACAAGATGAATTATTAGGACAGGCTAAACCCAAATTCTTTGCCCCTTTAAAACTGATGTGACACTATTAATGACATGACAGGATTGTTACTTTTTAGTATATTAAATAGTTATTTCCTATTCCAAACATTAGTATTTTATTTAAAGCCATTATTTGTCCTTTTTCCTATGTATGAGAAGGTTTACATATCAAATATCCATTGCTGCTAGTTGATAAGATTAGCAATTGAAATGATAGCAAATGATGTAACATGACATACTGTTATAAAAATCGTAGTTATATTTGACACTTAGCAACTTAATATTAAAATATATGGTTGAATTGATTAATTAAATATTATATGTGCATATTAAGTAAAATAATTATTTTTATTTTTAGCTGGAGGAAGTTCAGGAAAGATTTAAAAACACTGTTGGTGACTTGATGACAGAACTCGGGTTGCTACGGCAACACAGCACAATGCTGATGGAAGAATTGCAGACTTTGGAAGAAAACAGACCAAGTGAACTGTATGTAAATCTGTATCAGATTGTCTGTGTGTCTGTTTGTTTGTTTGTCTCTCTGTGTATGTGTTTCAGTTAACTGAAGGATTTGTGTTTATCTGCCATTGTGGTATGCTGATGAATGGATGGATGGATGGACAAATGCACAAAACACAGGCATGTGGATGGATAGATGGGGATATAGACGGATCGACAGATATATGGAAGGATGGAAGGATGGATGGGATTGAATGATGGATGATTGTTAGAAACAGATAGACAGAGATAGGAAAGAAGAAGATAGGTAGAGTGAGAAATACACAGACTGACAGACAAATAGACTGTCAATGTTTCATGAAAAGATTATTAAATATATAACTATAAATAACAGAAGAGTTTTTAAAGATAAAAATCAAAATTAAGTTGTGTTGTTGAAATGTGCATGTGTTAGAGAGAGAGAGAGAGAGAGAGAAAACTAAATTTTTGAATATTTATTTAATTTATTTTATTTTATTTTAGGAAAAGTGAAACCAAAAAGATATCAGAGAATGCAGCTAAACAAGGTTTGTTTCTTTCACAGTTTCAGTATTTTTAACTTGCTTGTTATTTAATTATTATTTTTATTTATTTACTTATTTATTTTTCTATTTATTTATTTATTTATTTATTTATTTATTTATTTATTATTATTATTATTATTATTATTATTATTATTATTATTATTATTATTATTATTATTATTATTATTATTATTATTATTTGAGACCGCATAAATAAACGGTATAATAAAATTCTTAATATTTCCAAGTTGTTATTTTATTGTTTTTTGAGCGACCTATAAAAGTATAACAATAAAATAATAATTTTAAGAGTATATTTATTTAAAGGGCTACTAACCCCTTTATAACTTAAGTTATGACGTCATCATCTGGCGGAAGGACAGCTGAATTTTTTTTACACACACACACACACACACACACACACACACACACAAAAACACACGTTTGGAACAAAGTGATGATGTCATGATTATGAATCATGGGTTGGACCTGATATTTTTAACTAAACTTTTTTATTGTTTATTTCATATTAAGATCGGACGTTAATAATAAATAAATAAATAAATAAATAAATAAATAAATAATTAAAACAAAACAAAAGTATGAAGCATATAATTAGCTTGTTTCTGCATCTCTTACATAGGCATTAAAGGAAAACTAAATAAAATTCGTATTTCATTCGTAAACGTTTCCACATTAATTTATTTATACTGTAGTCTATTAGAGTCATTCAGACTATATTTAGACCTGCCAATGTATTCAGATTGTGCTTCTACCACCATCCTTTGAAATAAAATATAAACTAAAAATCTCTAGCAAATCACAGGACGTGTTTCGTCTGTATCCTGTCTGATAACGTGGACGCTGACTGTAACTGAAATTTCAGATTCTATTCTGTCTGCTGGACTGGGTGATGAGGATGACTCTGACGATGCAATGGTTGACCCGTTTATTCCCCAGGAGCGAGTTTTCAGCAAGTACGCAGCGATGGCGTACACATCTAACAACCAGGGAAAGACGTTTGAAGAGTTCAAGGACGCCAAGTATTGTCCCAGCTGCGGAGAAAAGGTCTGTACATTTGTCTGTCTACATTTCTGTGTTTCTTTTGTTTGTCCTGTTTGTTTTTTTTTTTTTTTTTTTTTTTAAATAATAATCTTAATTGTATCGATAATAAATAAATAAATAAATAAATATTTAGTTATATATATATATATATATATATATATATATATATATATACACACACACACACACACATATATATATATTGTTGCTGTTGTTTAAAGATTTCTATTACTATGTTTTTCAATATTGCTGTAATACTCTGTCTTATAGCAACGCTATTTTTTCATTTTCATCTATCTCATTCTCCGATCTTTTTCCTGTGTTCTTTTATATATATATATATATCTATCTCCATTTCTTTTTCTTGGTATTTATTACTCTCTCTCTCTCTCTCTCTCTCTCTCTCTCTCTCTCTCTCTCTCTCTCTCTCTCTCTCTCTCTCTCTCATTCACTCATTGTGTCTCTTTTTCAGACAGTAATTTGCCCTCACAAACTTGGGGGAGCAGAAAAGTGATAGTTTTACCTCGCAACTGTACTCACATCAAACTCACTCGACCAATGGTTCGCATCAACAAACAGCTACTTGGGTGAGTTATTATTCCTTCTTTTATTTTACTTTATTTTATTTATTTATTTTTTATTTATTTTTTCTTCTTCTTCTTTTTCTTCTTCTTCTATTATATATATATTTCTGACTGTAAAGTGCAAATCCATGACCTTCAGATTTATTCATGGATATTTATAGATATTATTATTCCGTTTTGCTGTGAAAAAAGTGACAGTGAAAACTAAATTTTAATAAGAGTCTTCACAAAAGGTATTGATATAATATGATTTATGAACGGTTAAAGATACGTAAAATGTATCATGTTACTGTGACTATTTCAGTGAAATACTGAAACCGTCGAGTCCAGAAAACTCGGTTGATCTGATGCGTGATTCAGTGAACGACTCACAGGCCAGCAACGTGTACAGCGCCTCCATAGACGACGGCATCACCCCTCGATCACCGGTCACCCTCGGGCGAAGTCTCAGTGTAGGTGCCAGTGAAGCCAGCTTGGTATGTCATAAAAATGATACTATATTTCGTTTAGGCAAATATAACATAAAGTTCAAAATGGTACAACTTTGTGTTTAGACAAACTTTCCTTAATAAGTCATGAAAATGTACGACACTGTGTTTATAAAAACTTAGCTAAGTAAGGCCTAAACTGATAAAACTTTGTATTTATTTAGGCAGACATGGCCTGGAACAAAAAATGGTGCAACTTTGTTTTTAGCTAAATTTTTGGTTAATAAGTTATAAAATGGTACAGTTTTGTATTTAGTTAAATTTAGCTATGGTTGTAACTTGACTCATTTAGAAATGAAGCAAAAACACTTAATCGCCGAGCAGAGCGGGGAAAAACATTTGATGTCTTTGAAGTCAGTTTTGTCTTTTGTGGATATCGTTTCTAACTGAAAAGAGATTTATTTTTCCATTTTTCAATAAAAATTTTGTATAAAAAAAAAATAAAATAAAATAAAAATCATTTGCCATCATTTGAGGCATTTGCCTCATTTGTCATTTACAGCCATGTTAGCTTGTTTAACATTTTCTTTAGGTAAACATAACTATTTTCATTTGTTTTTTAAGAAAACTAAATAATATGAAAAATGATAGAAATTTGATTTTTAGATAAAGTTATTTTATTTTAAATGATAGACTATTTGCTAACTTTGAAGTCCATTTAAAACTGAAAATATGAATTCAGCTATGTTAAATTAATTGTTTGGTTGTGAAGACATTTTCATTTGGTTAAAAATAAATAAAATGAAGAATGGTAGATATATGCTGATATGAAGTCATCTGGTTACGTTAGTGAAGTTATAAATGGTAGGATATTTTGATTTGAAGACAAACAGTACAGTCAATGTAAATATGAATTCAGCTTGTTAAATTAGTGATGGTATGTACTGTTCTGAAGAGAGGTAATTGTCTTACTGGGGATGTTTTGTTATTTCAGATGCACAACATGCAGACTCTGTGGGATGATTTTCGTAAAAGAACAAACATAGAACGCACAGTGCCACGACCTCTGTCACTTGTACGTGAAAACACAAATCAGTCGACACATGTATGAATGAATGAATGAATGAACAAACGAATAAATGAATGAACAAATGAATAAATGAATGAACAAATGAATGAATGAACAAACAATGAATGAATGAACAAATGAATGAATGAAAAAATAAATGATTGAATGAATGAATCAATAAATCAATCAAATCAATGAAAATGTATAAATGAAGAAATAGTTGTATGAATAACTGAATGTATAAATGTATGGACAAATCAATCTATGAATGTATGAATAAATCAATGTATGAATAACTGAATTAATGAATGACCAAATGAATGAACAAACAACTGAATGAACAGATGAATCAATGAACAAAAGTGAAAGTTTCTAAGGTTGTTTTTTTTGTTGTTGTTTTTTCTACAAGAATAGTTTTATTTTTGACAGCATCACAACAATGATTTCTGGATAATGATAGATGAAGAGTTTATAATTGTAATATAACTGGATTTTAAAGTGCTCCTACTTACAGCTTTGTCCATTTTTGTACATAACATCTTTAAGAAATAAAAAAATAATAAAACAAAAATAAATAAATAAATAAATATATTGATAATCTTTCTCACAGTCTTTGTCACATAAATTGTTATTAATGCTGTTGTTTTTATTATTATTTATCATCATCAAAATTGTTATTACTACTACTAAATTATTTTTAATCTTTTTTTTTTTTTTTTTTTTGTCATTATTATTATTATTATTTTCATTATCATTTTTCTTGTTATTATTATTATTAATATTTATTTATTTATTTATTTATTCCCAGAAAAGGACACTGTCACTGATTGAGCAGTTTCTTGCATTCATTGTCAACCAGGACGAATGTGGAGAGGAAGAAGAAGGAATTTTTTCTATTCTGGTGAGAATTTAATTCTTTCTTACTTTCTTCTTTCCTTTCCATTATGTAAAATCTCTATTTACATATGTACATATATATATATATATATATATATATAGATAGATATATATATAATACTATGTACTTTTTGATATGTATCTGGGGTTTATGTGTTTATATGTAAACAAGTGTGTGTTTGTGTCTGTGCACATATATTTATATATATATATATCAGTGTATACATACTGATATTTGTGAATTTGTGAATATATAATTATGTCTAAAAGAAAATTTAGGAAACTAATTTTATTTGTTTTAGAATCAAAAAAACACACACACCCTTCATACAGTACCTCATAATCTTTGTCAGAATATTAACAAAACTAAATATAATTATAATTATTACTATTTTTATTTTCTAAATTTGTCTTCACTTCAGGACAACCTGTATCGATTCTTCACGGAGAGATACCTTGTTGAGGAAATCATTTACTTAGCAGCATACGACTTCCTGTCAGCCATTATTGAATTTGCTCACTCTCACAAGGTTTGTTTATGTTCAGATATTAATAAATTTGTTATTATTGTTGGGGGTGGGGGTGGTTGGGGTATTTTCTTGATGATGGTATTGGGAATGTTGGTATCATTGTTATTTTTATTTATTTATTTATTTATTTTTTTGCTTCATGGTCATATTGTTGATATTGGTGTTGTTATTATTACTGTTGTTTTTGTTGTTATTAGTATTATACTTGTTGTTGTAGTTTGGTTTGTGGTATTGGTCTTGTTGCATTGCTATTACCATTATTATTGTTAGTGTTATTTTTTTTCTTGATCATGGTGTTAAGTTGGTGTTGTTTTTGTTATTATCATTTTTTTAATTCATCTTGGTTGTGATGTTGATTCTATTGGTCATATCGTAAAGTTATTATTAGTTGTTATTGTTGTTTTTTTGAAAGTGGTGTTGATGTTGGTGGTATTGGTGTTTGCAGTGTTATTTGTTTTTGTTGTGCTATTCTTGTTGTTTTCTTGATGGTAATGTTGACGTTAGTAGTGTTTGTGTTGTATTATTATTTATTAGTGTTTGTTATATTATTGTGGGTTTTTATGGGGGGTTGTTATTGTTTGTTTTTCTTATTTCTCTTGTTGATTTCTTGGTTGTGGTTTTGGTGTTCTTGTTATTATCATTGTTGTTTTTGTGGTTGTTATTGTTCTTGTTTTCTTGGTTGTGATGTTGTTATTTTCTTGGTGGTAGTTTTGTTATCATTGTTAATATTATTGTTGATTTTGTTATTATTATATTGTCACTACTTGTGTTTTTATTGTTAGTATTATTATTGTTGATGATGTTGCTGCTGCTACTGTTAACTAATTTCACAGCAGAAAAATAATCTATAATAATAGCTTCATTAGCGTAACTAATTTAAAGTTATGGTTGCCTAAAAATACTCACACAAATAATTAACAAGGAGTATACTTTTTGATTTTCAGCAAATTTCAATTAAACTTTTATTGTGTTATTATAATGGTGTTTAGTGTGTTTTACATTATTATCACAATGTCATTTTTGTTTCAAAAAACTATGTGTATTTTTATTTTTAATGTTTTTGATGTTTTGTTTATTATTTTTGTGTTTAATATATTTGTTTAGAGTTTAATGTATTTTTTTTGTGTTTCATGTTTGTTTTTGTGTTTAATGTATTATTTGTGTTTGATGTGTTTTTGTGTTTAATGTATTATTGGTGTTTAATGTATTATTTGTGTTGTTGTTTCAGCTGGTACAGCTGCTCAGTCACGTCCTGGCTGGCAACGTGGACGCATCGTGTCTGCGTTACGTCCTCACCATCGCCGACTTCATCAAACAGATCGACTGGAAAGAAGTAGAAGACTTCAGAGCTTTCGCATCTGCCATTTATCCTTTTCTTGGAGTGAGCTCAAAATCTTAATTTTACTAACAAAATAGGATAACTGGTGTTTTTAAACATTGTTATATAAACTACAATAAAAAAAGAAGAAGACATATAAAAAATCAAATATTTATTCATTTCTGTAAAAATATTTTAATGTGCTTAGACAATAATGTCAGGTATTATATAGCTAGCAGGATGTTATATAACTAAAATAATGTCATCATATACATTGAATTAGTGATTCAGTTTAAACCTAGCACTGAAAAATAATTGCTAATGTGTAATGTAACTAAACATGTGTCAAAGTTAACAGTTGTTACCTGATAAAGGTTCTGTGTAATTAATGTGTTAAATTGCAGTGTTGTGTTTAAATTAAGGAGATGTAATCACAGGTTTGTCTTGTTTACAGGAAGATGATCTGGAAAGTATTCAGATGAGTTATCAGTCGTTCAGTGAAAACAGAATTTCTGGAATTCTTGTCTTCAACTTCATCATTCACATCATCCTCAAGTACAGAGAACCAAGATTTCTAGAGGTGATCTCTCTTTCTTTCTCTCACTCTCTTCTGTTTCTCTCTCTCTCTCTCTCTCTCTCTCTCTCTCTCTCTCTCTCTCTCTCTCTCTCTCTCTCTCTCTAGCTGTTGCATACAGAACTGTTTTATGCAAAAATCAAACAATAATACTATTAATAATCATAAATATTAAAAAGATATAATAATGATAACAGCATTAATTATTAATATTTATTACAAAGACATCCAAGTATAAATAATAAATATGAATATACTTATTACAAAGTCATTTAAGTATGAATATTCTTATTACAAAGATAGCTAAGTGTGAATAAAATATGTATGAATACTGTTATTACAAATAATATATTTAAGTAGGACTATACTTATTACAAATAATTATATTTAAGTAGGACTATACTTATTACAAATAATTATATCTAAGTAGGACTATACTTATTACAAATAATTATATCTAAGTAGGTCTATACTTATTACAAAGTCATCTAACAAATATATCTAAGTAGGACTATACTTAATACAAAGTCATCTAACAAATATATCTAAGTAGGACTATACTTATTACAAAGTCATCTAACAAATGTATCTAAGTAGGACTATACTTATTACAAAGTCATCTAACAAATGTATCTAAGTAGGACTATACTTATTACAAAGTCATCTAACAAATGTATCTAAATAGGTCTATACTTATTACAAAGTCATCTAACAAATGTATCTAAATAGGACTATACTTATTACAAAGTCAACTAGCAAATATATCTAAGTAGGACTATACTTATTACAAAGTCATCTAACAGATATACTGATGAATAAACGTATCACAGAGACATTTTGCTTTCAGCTAGAGAACAAGATAGTTGGGTTTCAGAGTGAGAAGCCGGGGTGTCTGACAGAGAAGGAGTACAAAGAGGCGCTGGACAACTTCCTGCCTTTGTGCAACGAGCGGCTGCAGAAACGACTCTACCTCGAGTCGGAGAAATCTTCAAACACAGAGGGAGAGGAGGGCGTGTCCATCGTGAGAGTGTCTCATATCCTTTACTGCTCATCTGTGTGTGTGTGTGTGTGTGTGTGTGTGTGTGTGTGTGTCTGTGTGTGTCTGAACACAGAACTAAATTTACTTTAAATTTTAATGTTCTGCTTAATTTGCTGGGCAACAGATTGAGTTTATTTTGCCAGTATTTAGTGCAACCAAAATGTTCACAAATATATATATATGTAATGTTATATATTTCCCAGATTTTGTGTGGATTTTCTAAAATCTAGAAAAGATAGGGATCCATTAAATGGAGGCTTCAATGTAGTTTTATGAGTCCATGTGTATTTGTTGACCATATATGTCCGTATTCATGTGTCCATCATGAGTATATCATTTATGACTGTTCAACCAAAATTAATAATTTTTTTAAAATATAAATGCATCTGTTGTGTGTGGGTGTGCATGTGCATGCATGTTTACAAATGTCAGATTTACTGCTTTTATTAACCTTGACAGTGTCTCACAGATTTCTGGGTTTCTTGCTCTGTCTCAGATCACTAACATAATCAAGGACAATGTGTTTGTGAGAATTGAAGAGTGGAGAGAAAGACCTGTCAGTACAGAACTCGGTACGTTTATCATCATGTAATCATACATCTGTATGAGAGAGAGAGAGAGAGAGAGAGAGAGAGAGAGAGAGAGAGAGAGAGAGAGAGAGAGAGAGAGAGAGAGAGAGAGAGAGAGAGAGAGAGACAGGGGTAGAATGTACTATTAGTTCCATTACATTGCTAGAGAGAGATACAGAGAGACTGACAGACAGACACAGAAGGGAGAACACACTGTTTAGCTTTCTACTATATTATATTATATTTCTACATACACACACACACACACACACACACACACACACACACACACACACACACACACACACAGAGGGGGAGGGTGTATTACATTGCTACCGAAAGACACAGGCAGACAGGCAGAGACAGACAGACAGAGAAACAGAAAAACTGAGTATGTGCTGTTATCTGTTACATTACTGTTTTATTTATTCATTAATGTTTTATTTCCAGTGAAGCCGATGTCAGAAGTGAAGCGAGTGTCTCACAGTGATGATGACAAACTTGTCACAATGCACGAGATTAGAATTCTTGCTTCAAATGTAACCAGGTAATTTTCAAACCCTATTTTATTGATTAGAGGTTAGATAATTATCTCAAATTTCAAAAATTTTAAACACTAGGTTTTACATATTTTAATATGTATTCTGAAGCTCAAAAGAAATTTACATTATTATTATTATTATTAATTTTATTAATTTTATTTTAAAATTTGTTTTTATTATATTGTCATCATTATTACTATACTACCACAACTACTGCAACTATTATTACTATGACTACTATTGCTACCATAAAATATACAACTATTATTATCATTATTGTTATCATTTTTATTATTGTTACTATGACTACTACTACTACTAAACTATTATTATTAGTATCATTATTATTATTATTATTATTATTATTATTATTATTATTATTATTGTTATTATTGTTATTTACTACTATTACTGCAACTTCTACAATATTATAATCATCCTTCTTTTTCTTCTTCTTCTTCTTCTTATTATTAATTTCATACATTAACATATTACACAAAAATGTTTTTCCGTTTCAGACAAACAAAACATCGACATCAGCGAATGTTTGCAGACTGTGAAAGTGACTGGTAGAAAAATCAGCTTGGTGTCACTATGCCACCATTTTCTTTCTTTTCTTTTTGTCTTTTTTTTTTTTTTTCGACTTTAGTCTTGACAACCCAGACATTTACCTGTTTAGAAAGTGTTAACATGAAAAAGATCAAAACAAATATATCTTCTGAAGAATATATAAAAGAAAAATGCTCTTGTATAAGGTTGTAAAGGTAGCAGTTTTAAAATGAACTGGTGAGATTCATTTTATATTGCCTTTGTCTAGTTCAGCGTGTGAGTATAAAATATAACTGAAAAAAAAGAGCTACATTTTGATTATTAAAATACATTTACATCACCTAAACTTGATGTTTTTCTTAGACAAATATCTGTAGGTTTTTTCATGGAGTATGTATGTGTATATAGAAAGTATAGATGAGTTGGTTTTGTATGTCTAAATGGTTTGATATAAAAGTGTGTATGTGTGTGTGTTGATATATGCATATTGTTTAGATTTAATGAGATAGTACTGAATATAAACTATAGCTCCCTATCTTGCCCTTTAGCAAACTGAAACATGGTCAAGAAAGGTTTTAAAGGCACAAATTCATGCCAAACATTCTTATTGTATTAATCTCACCTGAACAAATAACCGGGATCTGATTTTAATTTTCTTTTTTTTTTTTTTCTTTTTTTTTCTTGGGACTATTAATATATCTAAGAAAGGTTGATTAATTTCAACAACTGTAATGAATGTCAGTTTTAACTATTCAAAGATTTTGCATTTTTAATTTTCTCTCTTACAACTTCCATTTACAACTGTATATTTTATTTATTTATTAAAAGATTTTTGATATTTTATAGTATATTGGATCATAATGTTTGCAGAAAGTGTATTTTGATAAATAATAAAACAATAATAATTTGATGTTGTGTTGCACATAATCTTTTGGTCACAAAATTAAATCAGGAAAAGAAAAAAAGTACTTCCACGGAAAGAATAAAATTCTTTGTTATTTTGAAAAATAAATGTGTTAATTTTATTTTCTTCATCTTCTTTTGTCATCATTATCATTATCATCAACATCATTTATTTATTATTTATTTATTATTTATGTAGGTTCTTTTTAATTATTATTTTATTTATTATTTATGTAGGTTCTTTTTAATTATTATTTTATTTAGTTTTAGTTTTAGTTGGTTTTTTTAGTTTTTTTATTACTTAATTATTTGTATTTTTTTTTTCTTATTATTATCAATCTTTGAAGCATATAAATAAAATTATGAACACGTTTTTTATTTAACAAGATTATTTATTTATTTATTTATTTATTATTATTATTATTATTATTATTATTATTATTATTATTATTATTATTATTGATTATTCTTTGTTCAACGAACGCAGTGACTTCCTAGTAAATGCTTCATCGACAAATTTTTCTGTTAGTCAAAGGACGAAGTCACTAAATTTGTTTGTGATTTTTTGTGTTTGATTTGAAAATCTGCTTTTTATTAATTAGTTAATCGATACTTAACATTGTTGTCAATGAATCCCATTTTAATTTACAGTAACACTCCAATGAAAGTTGAACTGTGGTGTTAGTATATAATTTGCTTTATTTTTCATGAATCGGTCATTAAAATATATAAGAATACAAGTACTGAAAATTATAACGTAACAGCACTGTTTTTAATAGCTCATTTGACAGATCTAGGTCGCCCATAAACACGCTATTACGTCACCTTCAAAGAGAATTCCATATGCAATGTATATCTAAATGTAATCTTAAACATATAGGAATAAGTATGTGGTTCTAAGATGCCTCTATACTATATGTGTGTGTGTGTGGGGGGAAGGTTAAAGACTGCAAAGTGCAATATTCTTAAATTCTTAAAATAATAATAAATAATTATGATGTTGTTTCAGTGTTTATATAATAATAATAATAATAATAATAATAATAATCATTATTATTATAATAATTCCATTATGAAATTATATTATATTGTTATACTAAACACTTTTATTACTTAACGACCCAACGTCACGGAAAAAGCACTGATAATGGGGCTTCCTTTCTCCAAAATTCTTAATGTTACGTTATCGTTTGCGGACGTTATCATATGTCGACATTATTGTGATTTGTTTACTCTTTTTTTTTTTTTTTTTTTTTTTTTAAACTGTGTGTGTGTGCGCGTGTGTGTGTGTGTGTGTGTGAATTCTTCGTGACATATCCGATATGTTATCATTCTTACAGTCAGTTTCCATGAGAATAAATGGCAGAAATCTGCAATCAGCTCTCTGAAATATGGGTAAATGTTGTCATGTTTGCTGTTGATACAGTTAAAACATTATGTTTTATGTTATTTGTCAAATTTTGCAAAAGCCAATCCAGATGAGGGCCACATTTGTGCCAAATAAGCATGATAGACGGGAAGTTGTAATATATCACTTACGATGTTACCAGAGTCGAAAGGCAATCGATCTCTCCACTGCAAAAGTCTTGATAAGAAGATTAATTAAGAATAAATAAATAAATAAATAAATAAATAACAATCTACACAGGGAGATCCTAATGTCAGCATTTGTGTATTTTATTTTTATATATATTTTTTCATTTGTGTTAGTTCAAAACACCGGAAACACAATCGAATGCTCTCAAAAAAGTGAGTAAAGCGGGAAATCGAATCATTTTTGCGATGGTATTCCGTTTGAATTTTTTTTTTTTTTTTTAAAGTTGGTTTGAATTTTTTTTTTTTAATGCTGCAATAATTGTTCTTCTTTTATTTTTTATTTTTTTTACTGTTTTGTTCATTAATTATTTTCTGTGATTTTGGGTGATTTCTTGGGCGTGAGATTTATTCGAATTTGTACGTGTGAACCTCTTCAGCGTACGACGTGTGTATGCTTTCATTATCTTCAAAATGTATTTATTTATTTATTATTAATTACATTCATTTTAAATTATTATTATTATTATTATTATTATTATTATTATTATTATTGTTTGAAGAATTTAGATTTTTTTTTTTCTTTCTTTCTAATTTTTTTTCTCTCTTCTTTTCTTAAAGATAATTATTATGAAGCCAACCATTTTTGTTTGGATTTGCTCATTATTATGGATAGTAACATCTCTTGAAGTTGACAAACGTGGATACCTCGTTTACTGCCCGTGTATGGGTAAGCTAGCACTGTAAACACAGTGTTGGGCATATAATTAAATTTATACATATTAAATTTAGATTTCAAAGCATAATGTCAGACTTGTTTTAGTTCAATGAATAGCCTTCGTTTGAAAGTTTTTAATTCACAAAGGCTTAATAACATTTATTTGTTTGTTTGTTTGTTTGTTTGTTTGTTTGTTTATTTATTTATTTATTTATTTATGTATTTATTGTTAGTGTTTGAAGAGACACATGCATACACACATATTTACAATTATTTAATTATTTATTAATTTTTTTATTAGTATTTTTTTTTTTTTATTAGTATTATTTTTTTTTTTTAATTTTTATTTTTTTTTTTTTTTTTTTTTTATTTTTTTTTAGTTTTAATTTTATTTTTTTTTTTTTTTTTTTTTTTTTTTTTTATTTTTTTTTTTTTTTTTTTTTTGTCAGGACGGTTTGGAAATCAAGTTGAACAGTTTCTTGGTACCTTGAACTTTGCTAGAACCATAAACCGTACATTGATCCTCCCACCATGGGTTGAGTTTCATAACAACCAGAAGAATTCAGTATGAATAACTATTTACCACAACAATATTTTATTATTACTATTATTATTGTTGTTATTGTTATTATTATCACACATACACTCACATCAAAGGCAGTTGTCACAGACTGTCATACCATGAATACCATCATTCAATAGTTTACACTATCATTCAAATCATAGAAAGTTATTCTGATGATTTGCTGAAGGGAATTCACAAATGAACAAAAATATTTACTATTGTTATCACATGTATACAAAATCATGTTGTCTGTTGATAGAAATATGTGTATACTGAGAGACACAAGTATATAAACATGTATACATACATACATACATACATACATACATACATACAAATGATTAAAGAGAAGCAGACAGATGAACAATGTTTAAAACAAACAAAAACAACAACAGAAGAATGAAAATAGAAATGTAAAAGACTTAATTGATTGCAATTCAAATTTAAATTTGAATATATTTATGATATTACAAAATTTATTTCTTAATATGTTGGCATTGTTTCAAATCAGTTCTGTATGAAATAAGGTCAAATTATAATAAATTGATTTTGATGTGAACAAAATAAGAATGGTCTATGGTTCAATTATGTTGCATTTTGTAATCAATGTCTTTTTAAAATTTACTTTTTATTTTTTTTTTTTATTTTGTGGGTTTTTTTTACTATGTGGCTAGATTTAAATCATCCATTGCCACCCAACAGATCTTTTAAAATCTTTTTCTTTTCCTATGTGAAATAACAAATAAAATAAATTTATTACTTATTTCTGACAGTACTTACTATGAATTTGTGATGATGGCTGTCTGAAATAACAAATTATTTTATTCATGTAACTTAGTTTAGTTTATTTCCAGAAACAACAATTTATACATTTTAATTTAAACACTGCTGCTGATGCAAAGACAGAATTAATCAGTTATCATTTTTTCGGTAATAAATTTATTCTTTCTGGGAGTATTTAATAAAGTTAATGTATTAATTTTATTCTCTTGCTATCTTAATTATGATACCTAATAACTTAAACAATATTGGTAAATAAAGATTTATTCATTTTATATTTTCAGGTTCAAATACCTTTCAACATTTACTTCAAAACTGAGCCACTCGAAGAATACCATAGAGTCATCACCATGGAAACTTTCATGGAAAAATTGGCACCAACTGTCTGGCCTCCTAAAGATAGAATAGGTTTGATATTTTAGCTATTTATGAAATAATGAAAAAAAAAAAAAAAAAAAAAAAAAAAAAAAAAGAAAATAAGAATTAAAAGAAATCCCCATCTTTCAAGTGTTGAGAACTCAGAATATGTTTGGTTTCTGATTTTTAAGATATCAGTGTTAACAATTAATTTTATTTCTCATGAATGAAGACCTTGTCATTGTCACTCTGTTTTAAGATGCAGTATGGCATCGAAACACACAAACACACACATGTATATAAGGCACTGTAACTTAAGTTTCAGCATGATAGAAACACTGGAAGTATGTGTCTCTGTGTGTGTGTGTGTGTGTGTGCAAGTGTGAAACATACCTGTTAATTCATATATCTGATGAATGAAGAACTTGCACTGTATTTTAAGATGCAACATGTAATAGAAACAGTGGACATATATATATATATATATATATATGAAATATAACTGTTAATACTTTATATTTCTAATCAACGATGAACCTGCTATTGTAGTCACTCTACTTTTTAAGATGCAACACAGCATAGAAACATTGGACATTATATATATATATGAAATATAAGTGTTAATAATTTATATTTCTGATGAATGAGAGAATTGTTGTTATCACTGTCACCATCGTTTAAGATGCAACCTGATGGCATAGCAGCAGTGGACATATACAAAACCATACCAAGGCAACCTGTATCTATCAACTAAGAAAAACTTACCTTTATTTTTTTATTTTGTTTCCACCTCTTTATTTGTCTCTATAGCATTAGTATCTAAATTATGACATATAAACAGCATAACAAATAAAAAACAGTAGTTAGGAAATATACAAAATGTATTTATGTGGTGTGTATGTTTGAAAAACAAACATGAAAATTGTGTTTTATTTTTAAAGTTTTCTGTTACTCCTCACCTGTGGATTCACCGGACACAAACGACTGCAGGGCTAAAGACGGGAACCCGTTTGGACCTTTCTGGGACACGTACGGAATCGATTTTGTCAGATCTGAAATGTTTATGCCCCTCTCCCACAGCAGCCTGTTTTCAGAGGAAAATTATCTGTGGAATAAACGGTAGCAATTTACACTATTTAGATTATTTAGATAGTTGCAGTCCAGTCAAAAATAATTTTTTATTTAAATAGTAGTGGTAGCAGTAATAGTCCTAGTAGTAATAATAAATAAATAAATAATACATAAAGTGTACAATCTATCTGAAAAATATTATTATTATTATTATTATTATTATTATTATTATATTTGTAACTAAAACATCCATCCTGCATATTTCAGTACTGTTGTATAAACAAGTTAAATGTTTGTATTATTATTATTACCATTTTTATAACTGAAAAATCCATCTGACATAAATTACTTCAGTACAGCTGTATAAAGAATTTACATATATTATTATTATTATTATTATTATTATTATTATTACTATTTTCATAACTGAAAAATCCAGCCGACATAAATTGTTTCAATACTGCTGAACAAACAAATTAAATATGTATATTATTTTTATTATTATTATTGTCATTGTTACTGTTATTGTTATTACTACTATTTTTATATCTGAAAAATCCATCTAACATAAATTATTTCAATACTGCTGTTGAAACAAATTAAATCTGTACATTTTTATTATTATTATTACTATTTTTATATCTGAAAAATCCAGCTGACATAAATTGTTTCAATACTGCAGAACAAACAGATTAAATGTTTTTTTTTATTATTTTTATTATTATTATTACTATTTTTGTAACTGAAATATCCAACTGACAGATATCATAACTGCAGTATAATCAAATCATGTGTGTATTATTATTATCACTGTTATAAATGAAATATCTATCTGACAGATGTTAATGCTAAAAACAAATTAAAAAGTATTATTCTGATTATTTTTCTAATTGAAATATCTGTCCAACAGTTTTCAAAACTGCTGTTAACCAAATGATGTTCATAAATTTATTACCATTTTTATAACTCGAATATCCATCTGATAAACTGTAAAAACAAAATACTGGTTTATTATTACTGTCTGCTTCAGATACCCACCTGACAGATTTCCCGTTCTAGCTTTTGTCATTCCACCAGCAGATTTCCCCCTTGCAGAGAAAAATGTTTGGCTACAAAGATATTTAGAATGGTCTGATGAATTTGAGCAAAATGCTTTAGAATTCATCGAAGAAGAAATTAAAGAAAAACCTTTCCTTGGAATACATCTGCGAAATGATATTGATTTTGTAAGTTATTGAAACACCATTTTTTGGAATACAAGTATGAAATGATATTGATTTAATGAGTTAAAAAAAACCTTTTCTTGGAATATTTCTATGAAATGACATTAATTTAGTACATTATAGAAACATCTTTTCTTGCAATATATCTAACCAATGATACTAATGTTATAAGTTATTGAAAAACCTTTCTTGGAATACATCTACAAAATGCTATTGATTTTGTAAGTTAAAGAAATGTCTTCTTGGAATTCATATATGAAATGGTATTTTATTTGTAATATTTAGCAAGACCTTTTCCTGGAATACATCTATGAAAAGATATTTAGTTTGTAATATATATCAAAAAACTTTTTCTTTGAATGCATCTATGGAATACATCTAGGAAATAATATTCATTATATGACCTTTTCCTTGAATACATCTAGGAAACAAAAGTCATTATAAAGACTTTTCTTGGATTGCTGACTGAACTATTCAGACTTTATCAAATTATTTTAGTCTACTTATAATTAATTTTCATTTAAATTTCTTTATTTATTTATTTTTGGGGTTTTTTTAGGAAAATGCGTGCTCAGACGTGGAAAATTCAACGAGAATGTTTGCCTCGTCTCAGTGCACAGGTTACAGAAATGCGGAAATAAAACTCACCCTAGAGATGTGTTACCCCTCCGACCAGACTGTCGTTCAGCAGGTGAGACAGGAGGTGCAACGGACAAAGGTTAATGTTGTTTTCGTTGCCGCTGACAACAGGCACATGATAACAGAATTCTCAGAAGCAATGCCGGAGGTAAAATATAAATATAATCTTATTTTTTATTTGTCGTCACAGATATGCTGTTATTTAGTCATTATGAAGATTTCGTTACAGTGGTAACAAAATAATAGTAACAAGAATAACAGGTAAACTGACTACACAGAACAGTATACTGATAATAATAATAAAAATGTTAAATGCAGTGTATAAATTCAATACTGTTATATTGTATTTAAAATTTAAAAGTTAATATTTAAAAAATTTATATAATGTTAATACTGTAAACAGTTAAAACAACAGTACAAATTGCTATATATATATATATATATCTGTCCATACACACACACACACACACACATATATATATATATATATAAACCTTTAAAATATGCATTCTGAATAACAATTTTAACATTTAAAATTATGTAGCCCTTAACACAATATATCCAATTTCAATATTATTTTTAAAATGTTTTTTTTTTTTTTTTTACTACAAATGTTACAAATTATTTACATTTGAATATAAAATTAGAAAACGTGATATTTAAAATATAAATGTTTCTGTTGTAGGTAAGGTTTGTGAGGCAGGCAGATGACCCAAGTCCACATCTTGACCTGGCCATACTGGGAAAAGCAGATCACTTCATAGGAAACTGTATTTCCACTTTCTCTGCATTTATCACACGTCAAAGAGATCTTGAGGAGCTGTCAACTTCATTCTGGGCTTTTGAACAACAAAAACAACACGATGAACTTTAAATAAAACATTTTTATAGTTTGACTCTTCCAGTATTTGGAAGTGCGAAATACAAACAGTTTAGAAACCAAATATTTTGGATTTTTTTTTGATGCATTGGTTGATGAATGTATGTTGATGAGTTTTAATCTCAGAATATCTGTTTTATTGAATGTTTATAAATGAATGTATTATAAAATTAGTTAACGTGATGCATTAGGTCTACAGTTTCAGTTACATAACTGTTACACATAGCTTCAAAACACTGGAGGCTTATAAAAATAAATTAAAAAATATAAGAACAAGTGGGTCAGTGAAAATTGTGATAAATAGGTGATCTGTTCTTCACATAATAAAATTATTTTGTATTATCAAAATACTGAAATAAAATATATATTTGCTTAAATTATTTTATTTTGCTAAGGTGTAAATTGTATTGTAGGACAAATGAATTCAGTTTAGCATTACATTATATTCATTATAGTCATGTATGATCATTTTATTACTTCCAATATCCTTCCTTTTGCCAAACTAAACTGTTTTTGTAAACTGACCAAGTGATTATCATGTTTATGATCACATTTGCATCCTTGTTTGTACATGTGCACATACATATACATCCATGGTGTGAATCTGTATTATGGAACTAATAAACCTTAAAAAAATAAAATTACATTAAACAAATATTCATTCATTCAGTTTTTATTCACTTATTTAAACTTTCTGAAAATATTAGAAAGATATTCATTCAAAACAATCAACAATTTCATGATGTTTAACATCCATAACCAAAATCTCTATTCGGTCCTGTTTAATATTAAAAGCAAAAGCAACGTGTTATTTGATTATGTATTCAGAACAAAAGTGTTTTATATATATATATATATAAATGTCACACATCTTTCCAATTAGCACCATGTAGAAGCTAATACCAGTTTCCATGATGATTATAAACAACTATTTCAAAAAAACATTTTATAACCTGATATAAAACATTTTATATCCATGATCATTTTAAATAACTATTTCAATTTTTTGTTTTATATAGGTTATACTTTTGATGAAAGAATTCATATCCATAATTTTAAATAATTATTTAAAAATTGTTTTATGTACTTATATAGATTATACTTTTGATGAAAGCTGGAGATTCAGATATATGAGATTATAAATTATCAAATTGTGACAACTGGTGTTAGAAAATAGAAACTGTAATAAAAATGAAAAGAAAAGTCATAAGCAGAAAATAGCATTAAAAGAATTTAAAGAAGGCAGCAAGAAAAGAAAAAGAAACATGATAATAAAATAAATAAATAAATTATTTAGAAATAAAAAAGAAAAACATCAAAAAATAACATAAATTAATTTTAAAATAAATAAATAAAAGTGACAAACCAAGACCATAAACAAAAACAGTTGCCATTAACAAATATAATAACAAGATTCATGGGGGAAAAAGAAATATATATATATATCTTCACTGCAAATAACATTAATAACCAATGTTGCAAAACAAATAAGTATGTTCAGTCAAAATTTACACATCATGAATACACAAGGTCAACTTTTTCAGAAACTCTTTTGCATCCACTGTGTGAATATGACTGCCCACTGGGCCACCTGAAAAAATGACATCTCTTTGAGAACACTGTCCACTAACTTGTCAGTTATCTCAAAACCCTTGAGTAAAATGTCTCTCTTGATGCATTTTGTCACATGACTTCTCTCTAATGGCAGGAAAGGAGCCACAGCGCTGATCACATGCCTGGAAAGCATTTTAGAAAACCAGTCATGTTTGTCTTGTGTAAAAATGTCTTTAAAATCTTCAAAGCTGTATAATTCTCTTTCTTTTGGTGTACTGCTAGATAAAACTTTTCTGGTAATCTCAGTGCCTTTGCTGTTGCTGAGTAAAAATATGATCACAGGAGCCTGTTTCTTGTCAGTTTCAGTCAGATGCGAAAGAGCAGACGTCAGTCCAGACACAACACCCTCCGGGGCTTTGTCCATCTCGTCAAAAATAAAAATATTAATTTTACACTGCGTCACGTTAGTTACAACCCACTGAAATGTCTGCTCGGAATAAACATCTGATTTTGATTTGTGGGTAAAGTGTAAGGCTATGAGGAATTTCTTCACATTTGTAGAGGGCAAGAAGTCGGATATTAACCACGTGATGTAATTCTTTCCAACACCCGTCCATCCGTGCAGAGACAGAACCAGAGGTTTCAGACTTGTCTGTGAGTGAGAGAACTGAGAGAGATAGTTCTCCAGATGTTCTGAAATGATCTTTGAAGCTATGTGTTGACCATACAGTTGTGACTGAATCACTGACTGCAGTTTTGTAAAGTCAATATCCAGGTACGTGGAGCAGTTTGTGTTTGACAAGGTGTAGTAATAGTTCAGGGCTGTCAGAAGCAGAAAGGGGACAATGAATAACAAAAGTATTCTTGTACAACATCTCTGAAATCCTGAACCTTGAGATTTATCTGATGATATCTTTACAGATTTCTTTTGTTTCTTTGCAACAGGCTGTTTGCTTAATTTTCTTATTGGAGAATCTCTCACAGAATCTTCAGGAGAAATTTTCCTTCTTTTCTTTAGCAAATGATCTTTACTACTAGAGATGCTAGGTAAATGATATTCAGTTGAAGAGCAGCTTATCTTGTTGTTTGCCAGAACGGATGTCATATTTGGATAAAGTGATTTAGTTAAAATATACTCTTTGGGGAATGTTCTGGACATAACAACACTCTGTTCTGCTGTAGCTGGAGTCTTTTCTACATCATCATTACATTTTTTAGTTGATGTGAAAGCTGTTACAGCTGATACTACACTGTTGTATGTTTTCCATTTGGATCTTGCAGAAAATTCTTTCACATCTGATGACTTAACTGGCTGAAAATCATGCTCATCAGATTTCTCAGAAAAGTTAAAAGAATCATTTTGCTGAGTTTGGTATCTGAGACTGGTAACAGATGAAATTACATTTTGACAAGAAACCCATGGTGACCACGGTAACTGCGACGAAGCATTACATTTATCCAGTTTGTTCTGATGTTGAGAATAAGATGTTTTCATAGTGCCTGTTTCTTCTTCTTCCTTTTCTTCCCAGCCAGAATGCTGCATTGGTGAAACTGTAGCAGAGACACGCCCTCTTTGTGGGCTCCCTTCAGAGTCAAATTCCATTGGCTCCATTTTACTGAGAAAAAGAAATTATCCACTTATGATTTATGTTTACTATTTCAGCTAGACAATTTGAGTATGCAAAAAAAAAAAAAATAATAATAATAATAATAATAATAATAATAAAAAATGATAATAAATAAAAAAATAAAAAAATAATAAAAATAAACACACGTTAACCACATACAATATATATTTACTAATAAAATCAAAAAAATATTTTTCAAAATATTCATTATATTGATGTCACTGATTATGAACAAATAATTTTATTGCAAAATTTATCTTTAGCATCTTATTTTTTATGACTCATTTCACAAATATTTGATGAAAAAACAAAAGAACTAAACATTATTAGTTGTCGTCTATAAAAATATTATTTATTTAACATAAACTAAATCACGGAGAAAAATATAAATTTCATACAATTCATACTTTCATTTTCAACAAAAACTTCCTCAAATTAATTTTATACCTTTTTAAAAAAATAATAGTTTTGAACAACTTTTGTGGATATTTAGATTTTGATTTAGACGATCAAAGAGCATTTTAGATTATAAAAAATGAATGAAAATAATAACTAATAGCTATAAACGGTACCTGACTTTTTCATGTACGTATGTATCCCATATTTTATATTATTACTGCCACTGGGCAAAGGAGCCGATGAACCGGATCTCGATGTGTCATGTGCAAGAGGCAGGTCGTACCTCACTAATCATAATGTGATGTGGCAACGATTCGCTGGCGTGTTATCTTATAGCTAACAGTTAACGATAAATAAAATTCGTAGAATTTTTCTGTAACTTTAATCGCAGTTTTCACTGTATACAATTGCCGAGTTATTCGTATTTACATTCGTATTTCGCTCGAAAATGTAACTATTGTTATTATCGAAACTTACCGAGACTACCCGAAGGGAACGTTTTCATGGAAACGGCGTCAAAATGGCGGGTGAGTAACACTTACGACCTTTTTTGTTTTTGTTTTTTAAATCTTTATATTTTTAGAAAGCTGAGGGAATTGTCATTGTTATTGTCTTCCGTAGTAAGTATTCTTTAGAAATATTTGATCACAGGATTACATTTAATAGACACTAGTAGCCATTTTTATTAGCAAACTGACTCGTCTTTGAAATTCTAAATTGTATTTATAATAATAATAATAATAATACAAATCATTCGCAGTATTGAATAGTAATTGAAAAATATGTTGTTGTTATTATTATTATTATTATTATTATTATTATTATTATTATTATTTAATTAATTAATTGCTTGAAAACCGACAAAGATATACTGTTTAAAGAATGATAACATTTGTAAAAGAGTTTGTTTTATGTATTTTTCTTATTATCACTAAATAAGACATTCCCTGGACATAACCAAAAGTAAATTTCAATCATTTTTGTTTCAGAAGTTTCGTCAGGTTTGAAACAACATTATGATGAAGGTACATAAATAAAAACAGAAACAAAATGGATCGTACTATTGAATCGATGGTGTCGTCTGGGCTGTACAACACTCTCCGTGGCAGCTTCAGTCTGCCAAGTCTGGCAGACGGAAGTGAGGCAATCAGTGAAGCAGACGAAATCCATGAAGTAATCTATAACTATTATTATCATCCTCATCTATCATTATCATACTGATATGTTATTAACATACTGATATGTTGTTGTCATGCTGATTTTTATTACATTTATGGCTGTTCTCCATCTGTGCTATTTTACTAGTATTTTATTATCATGTGATTATAAGATTAATACCGATATGTTATTTTTTTATTTATATATTTTTATTACCATACTGATATGTTGTTATTATATTGATGTTTTATTAAATTTATAGCTGTTCTCCATCTTTGCTATTATACTGATATTTTATTATCATACTGATTTAAGATTAATATCAATATGCTATTTTCTTATTTATATAATTTTATTATCATACTGATATGTTGTCATACTGTGTTATGCTATTGTATTGATATTGTTATGACAAATATATATATATTGTGTGTATATATACACACATTTAGACACACACACATACACACATAGAGATGCACTGAAAAACAAACAACTGTAAATATTTTTAAATTTCATTACTTCAGACTAAGACACATACAGGCACTCAAACGCTAACATATTTCTGCAAATATTTTTAAATTTTTGCACTGCAGGCTAAGACACATACAATTACCGAAACACAAACAAATGACTGTAAATGTTTTAATGTTTTACTGCTTCAGGTTACTTACATACAGGTAGTGAAACACAAACAAATGACTGTGAATGTTTTAATATTTTGTTACTTCAGGTTAACTTACATACAGGCACTGAAACACAAAAAAATTTCTGTAAATATTTCAATATTTTACTGCTTCAGGTTAACTTACATACAGGCACTGAAACACAAACAAATTTCTGTAAATATTTCAATATTTTGCTGCTTCAGGTTCAGACACTTCAAGAAAAGGGCGACAGAGCAGTTGGTGTGAAGGAATATGACGAGGCGATCCGCCACTACGATGAAGCACTCGAGATTGACAGCCGCAACACCTCCGTCATGCAGGCGCGATCCCTGGCCTATCTCGAAATGGGAAACCTGCAGCAGGCTGAAGACGATGCTGACACAATCATCAGCCTCAGTCCCAGGAATGCCCAGGTGAAGCTTCTTCTTTTTTTGTAATCATTGTTTAAAGGTTTTTAAAAGGTATCTGTCATCAGTTGTAGTAAAATTTCTTATTTCTATTACCAGTTGGACAGGACTTATAATCTTGTAACTCTTTCATCAATAACAATAATAATAATTTATTTTTCAGTTAATATTCAGTACTGTAAATAATTTGTATTATTATTATTATTATTATCAGCATCATCATTATTATTATCATTACCATTATTATCATTATTGTTATTTATTGTTATTATTATCATCATTATATTTGTTATTATTATAATTATTAATATTTTTTAATTTTATTACTATTATTATTATTATGATTAATATTTTTTAATTTTATTACTATTATTATTATTATGATTATTATTGTTATTATTATTACTATTATTATTATTATTATTACTATTATTATTATTATTATTACTATAATAATTACTGCTACTGTTATTATTACTATTATGATTATTATAATTATTATTACTGTTGTTATTATTATGATTATGATTATGATTATTATTATTATTATTATTATTATGATTATTACTACTACTGTTATACAGGGGTATGCTCTGTCAGGTATTGCACTAAACCGCCAGAACAAGAATGACGAGGCTCTCAATGCATTTCTCACCTCACTTGACCTTGACCCTGACAATGCAGATTTGCTAACAGGTCACATCGTCAATGTCACTGCCAAGTTCTGCACCATGTCAGAAGCTTTCAGAGACAGCCTGAAAGGTAAATAAACATTGAAAAGTCAAAACAATATATTCCAATAAATTGAAACTGGGATTTTATATATGGGTAGGTAGGTAGGTAGCTAGATGGATAGAAAAACCAGAGAGATTGATTCACTGACAGATAGATGAAATCAACTACAATAGAACTTTCCTCAACTGTAAACTAGTACTGCCGACATAATACAATATCCCTCAAATGTTTGAAATAAGATTCATAAACATAAAACTTCAGTGATGATGTTCTTCATGTCATAAAAATATATTCAAAGTTGTGTATCTTCTTCAAGTATTTTACCTCTGTTATTTTGTTACCATTGTAATTATTTAGAAGTAAAGTTTGCAATGAAAGAAAATATTTGCTTTTTGGGAGGCAGTTTGTTTCTGTGTTTGTATTATTTTAAAACACATTTTTCCGATATGGATGCTCACAGAAAAAGCTTAGTGAGGTTGATGTATAATTTGTATTAATCTACCTTAACATTCCACTGATATTTAAAAAACATTTTTTTTTTTTTAATGGATTCTTCCAAAACTTCAGTATGTTTTTGTTATTTTTAGCCAGTGATTCTATGGATGTTTTTCTGACAAATATTTTTTAGATATGGCTGGTTTCAAGAAGCACAGTCTATATGTGTGTGTGTTTATTTTATTAATCTAGCCTATCATTCCCTGAATGTTTTTACAAATATTAATTTCAGATATGGCTGGTTACAAGAAGCACAGTTTGTGTGTGTGTGTGTGTGTTTATTTTATTAATCTAGTCTATCATTCCCTGAATGTTTTTACAAACATTATTTTCAGATATGGATGCTTACAAGAAGCTCAGTGAAGTTGGTGTGTATCTCTTCCAGAACAAAATGTTCCCGCTGTGTATAAAGATCCTGGAGGCGGCTCAGAAGTTCCAGACGAACCAGAAGGGAATCACAATGAGGATTCTCCTGACAATGGCCAACGCTCACACCATGCTGCAGCACAAAGACGAAGCCATCAGCCTCTACCTGAAATGTCTCACCACGGCCATCGCAACGCACGACCAGCTCTACCAGACCAAGTCACTCGTCAACATCGCCACGCTGTACCTGGAGAACGGCGACACCCACCTCGCCATCATTTACTACGAGAAACTGCTACACCTGAAAGCTGAGTTGCTGGAGGAAGTGGGAAGTGACGCCAACCTTCCTGACTTCTGGACTAAAGAGCTGCAGTGTGGTCTCCATCTTAACCTCAGCATCGCCTACAAGCAGATCGGGAACATGTCGTCTGCCGTCAACCACGCAAGGAAGTACGTGGATTACATCAAGAAGTTCGAGCTGAAAGGAAAATCAAGGGCAGACTCTTATCACAACACGGGCATGCTGAACGAGATCCTTGGAAATTATCAGGAGGCTTTACAAGACTACACCAATTACCTGAATGTCTCGAAGAAAAGCTCTGATAAGAAGGGAGTGGCCCAGGCGTACGGGTGTCTTGGGAGCGTCTATGCGGCCCTGCACAACTGGCCGCTGTGTATTGCCTATCACGACCTGTACATTCAGATGGCAGAGAAGAGCAAGAACAAGAAGATGCTTCCGGTCGCCCACGAGATGATGGCCGACTCGTACATGAACAAAGGAGACTTCGACAAAGCCGTCGAACACTACACCAAAATGATAGACACCAACGGCCACGGCGACTATCGCATCCGAGCAGCAGCGCTGTGCAAACTGGGCAATGCGTACCGAGCTCTGGGCAAATTCCAGTTCAGCCAGTACTACTACTCTCAGGCCTGCGACATGGCCGAAGACTTCGGCTTCTCCGACGTGCAGACGATGGCCGAGTACAACCTGGCTAGGATCCAGCAGTACTCCTCACAGAGGCAGGACATCGATCAGGCCAGGAAGCACTTCGAGAAGCTGATTCCCTACTTCGAGTCGAAGCTGCAGGAGCACAAGGAGGAGGACACGCACTGTCCCTCGGAGTACGGGGAGCAGCTGCTCGAGTGCTACGACGGGATTCAGAAAGTCCTCAGTAAGATGGGCGGGGACGAGGAGTGTCTCCAGTTCGCGGAGGCGTACAGGCGAAGGTGCATCACTCAGTTGGCTAACTTCCCGTCCGCACCGGGACACGGGCTGCTGAACGTGAGGACGTGCACCGATGTGTGGACAGTGAACAGGATGAAGAGGACGCTGAGCCAGCAGAATGCGACGATGTTGTACTACTCGTTGCTGGAGAAGGATCTGCTCCTGTGGGTCTTGCAGCCTGGTCTGGGAATCACCAGGTTTTACTGCACTGGGTCAGGAAAAGACAGCTCATTGAGGTCTCAGGTAACGAGATATCATAAAATACATTAACACAGTGTATGCACATACATACATAGACACACATACACAAAGACATATACATACATAGACACATACATGCATACATACATACAATATACAATACACACATTACACACATACATGTATATACATACATACATATACACACATACAGGCATACAGACATACATGTACACACACATACACACATACATACATACACATCTATGATTGTGTATATATGTATGTATTAATGTGTGTTGTGTATGTGTATGTTTGTGTATGTGTAAATATACGTGTATAAAAATAAGCAGTCTTTTCTTTTCAATGTGATTATGTCTCTGTGTATTACTTCTTTTTAATGATTGTACATTTCACATCACAACAGTGATACATTTCGAATTAAATTTCTATTTAAAAAATTAATTTTTTTATCATTTTAAACAGGTAAGAGAACTGCTGCAGGAAATGCAGAAAGACTTTGACTGGAAAAATGCTCACAACGTTTGTGAGAATCGAGCTCTGCCTCTGAGACACGGAGACCTGGCTCACTTGCAGCGGAAAAACGAGTCTTTGTCGAAGAAAAAATCAGAAGAGAAAACAACCGCTGAAACTGCATCGAAAACAAAGTCAGGTGAGGAACTGTGGAAAACCACAGAAGTGACAAAGTCGAAGATATCGCCTCAGAGACAGCTGTACGACATCCTGCTCGCTCCCATCGACGATATTTTGATGCAGCTGAAACCACAGAGTCATCTGATAATTGTTCCTGACAAAGAACTCTGCCACTGCCCCTTCACCGTCCTGGAAGACTGGAACCGCAGTCACCTCAGCGACAGGTTTCACGTCACTTACATCCCCTGTTTCCTCCTGCTTGACCGGGTGCTCAGAAACGAGCAGGAGTTTCTTCGAATGAAGGACCAGCTCAACTTTGAGCGAGAATCTTCTCGCAAAGGAGGAGCAAGCAAACTGATTGCTCAGGATAAACAGGATTACAGTCCTGAGAGACAGAATCCTTCGGAAGCGAGCTTCCAGTCATCTGACGGTCAGCACGTGAATCTGAGATCCGTGGCCAATCCGAGGCTGGCCACGTCAGGCGTCAGTCACTCTGCGGAGAAAAAGAAATATCCTCAGCACCTGCTTCCGTTTCAGAAGACAGCTTTCAGGTGTGTGGACGGGAAAGCTCTGAAGCCAGGTGAACACCACACCTACCCACGCCTGGCTACAGTCAGACACACCCTGGGCAGGCCCGTCTCCCCGGAGAGGATGATTGGACTACAAACGTACTCTACGATAGCAACACGAACGTGGACGGGGACAGACGTAACCCGGTCCAGTGTCAGTGTTCCACTATTCCAGCAGATCAGCAGCAAGGAGAAGTGTGTAGTCTACGGCTGTCCTCAGCTTCCTGAAAGGTACAAAACAAAAAAATACAATTTTAGAATAATTTTTATAAAATTTTATTTTTCACACATCACTGATTTTGGAAACAATTTTTAGTGTTTTATACACACTTATCTAATAAATAAAAGGCACGATTTTAATTCTATGAATGTCTGGGTATGTGGGTCTAGACTGTAGCCTTATGGTTAAAGCTCCTTATAATAAGCATGGGAGGTCACATGTTCTATCCTCTTTAATGTACCCATTCCACCTTTTCCTGTTCCAACAAGACCTGCAGTACTGGTTTAAGAATAAATTATTTGTTATTCTATTTATGTTTGCAGTGTATATCTTCATGATAAAATCTGGCTTCCCCATGGAGACATGAAAAGTGCCCAGAAAGAGGCTAACCTGGTCGCCCACTTGCTCGAAGCCCCACCCATCACAGGAAAGTTTGCAACCAAGAGTCAGTTTCTCAAAGACATCCAGAATGCAGCCATACTCCACGTTGGTGAGTTGTTTTTAGACGTCCATGTTGATACACCTGATCACATTTTTGTTATTATCATTATTATTATTGTTATGAAGCATTATTAATTTTACTGTTATTCCTGAGCTGGAACCAAATTTACTACTATTTTAGTTTAATCAATTTAAAAAAAAAAAAACAACTTGTTATTGTTATGCTTGGATAAAAAATAATGAGAAGGAAAAGGTTTTAACTATTTACATGAATTTCATGAATTCGAGTCTCATTAAAGACAAAGCCTAGATTTGGAGTATAATTTAATGTTTTAACAAAACCAGTTTGATTATTATTTAAAATCTATTTGGAACAGAAAATTTGGAGGATCCCAGATAAATTGATGTACATTGCTTTTTCCTGATTCAAATGATTATTGATTTATTTTAGAGCTCGAACAAAATTTATTTATTTCAGTTTTTTTCAATTTTTAAAATAATGTTTAGTATAAGCTGTAGAAAAAATAATAATAACTGATGAACTCTCACATGAGTAACATGATAGGCTCATTAAAGACAAACCCTCATTTGTGCTATTGTTTTGTTTTTAATTTATTTTTGTTAAGTTAATGAGCAAACTGTTTGTGTGTTTTGGCATCCCTAATGTACTGACCATTAAATGATTACCTATTTATTTTAGTATCAATACAGTTATTTATATATTTATTTTTTTCTTTCTTTCTTTTATTTTTTTTTCTTTTTTTTTCACTTTGTGTATAATGATTGTTTGACTCTATTTGTAGCCACCTATGGCTGCTGGGAGGAGGGGCTGCTTGCTCTGACTCCTAACATTGAGGTGAAGGAGGCAGGACCCCCAGTAGAGAGCATGTACATCGTGTCAGCCGCAGACATCCACAATGTCAGAGTCAACGCACAGCTTGTTGTGCTGAGCTGTGGTTTCACACCTGCACGTAAAGAGGCCCTCACATCTGTTGTACTTCCTAGTGTCTTTCTGTCTGCAGGTACATCAGTGTGTCTGTCATCTCTATAATTTAGTTTTAATACAGAGACTTACATTTAAACACACACACACACACACACACACACACACACACATCTGTCGTACTTCCTAGTGTCTTTCTGTTCGCAGGTACATCAGTGTGTCTGTCATCTCTATAACTTAAATAATTTATTTTTTAATACAGAGACTTACATTTAAACACACACACACACACACACACACATCTGTCGTACTTCCCAGTGTCTTTCTGTATGCAGGTACATCAGTGTGTCTGTCATCTCTGTAACTTAAATAATTTAGTTTTAATACAGAAACTTACATTTAAAATCACACACACACATGTCTGTATACTTCCCAGTGTCTTTCTGTCTGCAGGTACATCAGTGTGTCGGTCATCTCTATAACTTAAATAATTTAGTTTTAATACAGAGACTTACATTTAAACAAACACACACACACACACACACACACACACACACACACAGAGGTCTGTTGTCCTTCCTAGTGTCTTTCTGTCTGCAGGTATTTTATTATTGTTATTGTTGTTGTTACTGTTATTATGATTAAATTAGTTTTAATATTATATGATAATGATTATTCTTACCACTACTACTATTATTATTACTGCTATAATTATTATTACTATTACTATTATATTATTATTATTATTATTATTATTATTGTTGTTGTTGTTGTTATTATTCTATTACTATTGTTATTATTACTATAATTATTATTATCATTATTATTCATTTATTTTATTATTATTATTATTATTTGTTATCATCATCATCATTATTATTATTATTACTACTACTACTGTTATTATTATTTTAATTATTGTTTTTATTATTATTACTACTATAAAGGTGCTCAGTGTGTTCTTGTTCCACAATGGCTGTTACCTGATGATGTGCTGCAGAAATTCTTCCACCATTTTTACATGTCTTTACAAAAAGGTTGTCTGCTGTCTGTTGCCATGGATACTGCAGAACGAGAACTGAAAAAAGATGAAAGGTCAGAAACCTGTTTTAAACATTTTCAGAACTAAAGTCAAAACTTTGTAGTGTGGTACAACTGAAACTAAATGGTTACCAGTGATTTGTACATCATTTTCAAGCTCTCCGAGCATTACAAAAGCATTCATTCATGTTATAAAACAAAGCACAGTATATAGGGTTTTAAGAAGGGAGAGCACTCTAATTAATATTTGATTTAAATGTGGCTTTTTGCCATGACAGCTGCTTCATAATACCGAGAAATGGAGGGAAAATTCAAAATTTTATGGAATTATCGAGAGAAACAACAAAAACAGACATTTTTATGGAATCTTTTTGAATTAGATAATAAAAGGAAGGAACAGAAGGAGACTAGATTCTGAAAATCTTATTCCGAAATTATCACTTTTATATGTAGAAGAAAGTAAATTTCAGTGTGTATCATGTTTTTGAAAATAACTGAAAAAATATAACAATTTACTGAAAGTTAATATCTAATCTTAGACAATGGTTAAAAAATAAAATGTTACACTGAAAGATATGGGGCTATGTAATAGTAATAATAATGATACATGACTCACTCACACTAATTTGTTTATTTCCATCATGATCATCAGTGAGTAAAATCTGCATGCATAAAAATATAAATAAGTAAATAAATAAATTTAAATATTTGTTGTTAATCATTAAAAGATTATATAGCTGTTGTAGGTTTTCATTTTTCATATTATTTTTGTCAGTTTATTTATTATAACATTGATATAAATGTATTAACATGTAATTATACAAATTTCTAGATAAAGAAAATAATTATTTACAAAGGTTTTCACATTATCATTACCAGTATATCTATCAAAAACTTTTATATAAATGTATTAACATGTAATTTCCAAATTTCTAGTTTAAGAAAATATTTATTCAAAAGTCTTCACATTATCATTACCAGTACATCTATTAAAATGTTACACATAAATGTATTAACACGTAATTATTCAAACAAGCAGATAACGAAAATATTTACAGGTTTTCGAATGTACACAACTGGTCTCCATTTGCATTGTTTGGAAAAAACGTTTATGTTAACATCACGGAGATTCGACAGGCGATGTTGGACCAGTCATTGGATAAACTGGAGTCCGATGTTGATGATGATGTAAATGGAGAGCTGTTGAACCTAAAATCAGTTGTTCCACATAGTAAGTTTTCTCTCTTTCTTATTTCACCTCCAGGTAATCTCCATGCTTGGTGATCATGGATGCTCTATTGATAAACCTGATTTCTACTTATTTTAAATTTATAAATTAGCTTGTTATAAAAAAAATAAAAAAATTTAAATCATTCTTCAGTTAGTTGCACATCACAGTAAGTTGTCATCTGCTGTAAATATTTTGTAACCAGCAAGTTTATCCTATAAACACAACTGAAAATACTTTTTAATTTGATTTACATTACAACAATACCCTATCATCCTTATATATTTCATTATAACTCACCATATCAGATAATTTATTTATTTATTTATTTATATTTGTTTGTGCTTCTTTTTATTTTTGTTCATTTATCTATCTCTTAGTTTATCTGTTGGTCTGTCTGTCTACTTTTATCAGTTTATTTATTTATTTATTTGTTTGTTTATTTATCTCTCTGTCTGATTATCTACCAGCCTATCTACCTAGCTATTTGTCTATCCATTTATTTGTTTGTTAGTTAGTTTACCTCTCTATCTATCTATGTAGTTATTTATTTATTTATTTATTTATTTATTTATTCCAGTTTTAACAAAAGAAGAAAACTTTAATCGACTACAAGAGCTGGTGAGTGATTTGATCAGAAATCATCACAAACAGCCGATGGTTTTATCAGAACTGATTGACTTGGTTTGTACTTACTACTGTTCTAGTATCACTACTATACACATTTTTATTATTATCACTACCATTATTATTTACATTATTATTATTATTATTATTATTATTATTATTATTATTATTATTATTATTATTATTATTATTATTATTATTATTATTATTATTATTATTATTATTATTATTGTTTATTATTATTATTATTTTTATTATATTATTAATATTAGCATTAATATTATTATTGAAATCATTATCATTAATATTATTGCTGTTATAAAATTATTATTAACATTATTATTACTATTATTAATTTCTTATTGTTACTGTTACTATTATTAACATCATTAACATCATTAATATCACTAATATCACTAATATCACTATGATCATCATTATCATACTGTTATTACAACTGCTACTATAAAATTTGTGTTAAAATAATAATTATTATCATTATTTTTACTGTATTATTATTATCATCATTATCATTATTATCATTATCATTATTATTATTATCATTATTATTATTATTACTATTATTATTATTATCATTATCATTATCATTATTATTATTGTATTATTATTATCATTATTATTATTATTGTTATTATTATTATTATTATTATTGTTATTATTATTATTATTATTATTATTATTATTATTATTATTACTATTATTATTATTACTATTATTATTGTTGTTACAAAATTCAGCTAGATGCAGCCCTGAAGCGTCTGCACACAGAAGAAAACAACAGACAGACGTGCAGCCTGTCGCAGGAAATCTCAGACAGCACAGCCAGCCTGTCCCTGCTCAAAATGCTCGGCTTCCATTTCCAAGCGAAGGGGACACAACTCATCAGTCCCTACGTCATCTTCCCTCACTGGAACAAAGATGAGATGCTCATCCCAGCCTATGACGCTCTCAGAGCTCTTACAGGTACGTTTATTTATTTTTAAAAAATTCTGATTGTGAACATCTTGGAAAATGGCTGCCATGTTGGAAATTAGTTATCTTATTTTAGCGTAATTGGTTTAAGCATATTTGAATTATAGGAATGATACTGTATTTCTTTTATTAATTTAGTGACAGATAGGTGAAGTTTTACAAAGTCGGTTGTGGCAATATTGGAAAATATCCATGATGATGAAATCTACTTTAGCCAACAAAGTTTTGTTTTTCTGTTCATATTATCAGGTTTTGAAAGTATTTTCACTGGATTTTTTTTGGGGGGATTGGGGGGTTATCGCTACAGGTTTGTGTTCCCCCTATTTTTACTGCTATTGTTACTAAGTACTGCTGCTGATATTGTTGTTATTGGTATTTAAAAGTCTTCATTGCCATTTGTAACATCTAATTGATACAAAACTTTTTCTATTAATTTATCACTTCTGTTGTCTTGTTGATCTCCTTATCATTATTATTTATTGTTGTTGTTGTTGTTGCTATAGTTATTTATTACTATTATTTATTTATTTATTTATTTATTTTATTATTATTATTATTATTATTATTATTATTATTATTATTATTATTACTATTATTCTTTATAACTATCATTATTATTAATAATTATCAAATCAACATCATTATCATCATCATCATCATCATCATTATCACTATTATCATCATCATCATTTATTTTATTATTATTAATATTATTATTATTATATTTCAGCATTAGTAACAAATGTGCAGTGCAGTCAGGCATTGTCAGAGATGCTTCCATTAGGACAGGATCACATTTCTTTGCTCATTGACTTGGTGAGTCACACTCCTCACTTTTAACCACACAGTAACACCATTACTTAAATCAACACAATAATTTCATCAAAATCACTTGCAGCTTAAATAACCCTAAATAGCATCCATGCAGCTTAATACTTGGTATGTCAAATTTTTGGTCACTTAGTAACATAATTATTTAAATTAACACTATTAATTTAAAACAATCAATTGGTTTTAAGAACTCCTAAATAGAGTCCTTTTATCTTCATACTTGGTATGTCAAATTTTTGGTCACTTAACAGCATAATTTTTTCAATTAGCACATTAATTTAAAACTGTCACTTGGCTTCAAGAACCCCTGTTAAAGCATCATTGCAAGTTAACACCCATATTATTGTTCAGTACTAAAAATATGCAATAAAAAGAGAATACATTATAGTTAATTTCTTAGTACATATAATTTTGCATCTATGAATATATGCATTATAATAAATAACATTTATAATAATGATATTTCATATGTTAATATACTACTGAATATAGTTTCAGATTATCTCACACAACCATTATCTGTGGCTTTTTATTTATTTAATATTATCTTGATTCTTGATGTTAATATATTTTCACCACCATTGTCATCATTATTTTCATAATTGTTGTTATTATCATTTATTGTTCTTATTATTGTCATCATCAGTTATTATTAGCTTATCATCATCAGTTACTGTTCTTCTTATTGTTAACATCATCATAATTGTTGTTATTATTACATTATCATCATCAGTTATTGTTCTTGTTATTGTTATCATCATGATCATAATTGTTGTTATTACATCATCATCATCATCATCACTGTAATTATTTCACAGCTCAGCATTACCAAGCATGCATCAGAGATTCAGCTCAAGGTCAATGACCTCTCTATTCGACCTCTGTGGATGAATATTCAGATTAAGAATCTTCTGGTAGCTGCTGGTTTCCACCAGATAGGACTTCTCCTCAACTTCAACAAGATACCAAAAAACAGGTGAGTAACTACCAACCATTATTTAAAACACATTATACAATTACATTTTTTTCTCTATAAAACACAATAGTACAAAAAACTTATGTGCACATCATAATGTAATATTATCCTTAAGAAATGGGGAATAATGTATTGTAACAATGCATATAAAACAAATATAAAACTATGTGTTTTTATTTAGCTATACAGTACAACATTACCCTTAAAATGCATGTTAGTTTGTCTGCTTGTGATGGAGTACTTAATCATGGAATGAGCACACACACACACACACACACACACACACACACACACACACAACAACAACAACATAAACGCATGTGCACACACACACGTTATTGATACATAATAATTATAGTTTACATGTTTTAAATTAATTTAAGGATAATGTTACATTTTGTTAGGGTATAGTTGTTCTAAAGACAATAACACATTTTTCTACACTATATTTTAAGGGTAATATTGCATTTTATAGACAATATCATTGTTGTACATAGACAATGTTGTTAAAGATAACGTTATTTTGACAATAGCATTTTGTTTCACATTGGATTTTAAGGGTAATGTTGTAATGTATAGACAATAACACATTATCTTACATTGTATTTTAAGGACAATATTTTATTGTATAGACAAAAACACACTTTTGTACACTATTCAAAAGGCAATGTGTACTGTGTATTAAACATTATTGTTCACTGTTTTAAATTTAATTTTGCATTATGTTGGGCAGATCAGATCTTTGCATTTCAAATGTGTTTTAAATCTGCTGTTTTATGGTAACATCTTTGTTTTAAATGTACATAGTAACATAAACCATGTTTTGAATCTGTTATTATATAATAATGTACACTGTTTTAAATTATTTTACAATAATATATATTGTGTTTTAGATATATAATTATATAATAATATACATTGTGTTTTAAATATATTATTTTACAACAATCTTTATATACTGTGATTTAAGTATTTTACAATTTACAGATAATTAGATTTTGTACAGTGTATACTAATCATACTGTTACACTGTTTTAAAGGGCATTGTTTTGCTGTGTGTAATAGAAAATAATGTGTGTTATTTTGTGTTTAGAAATGGGCTGACAACTTTACTTCAACTCCTGCTCTCTGTCAGTCTACACAAGAGTCAGATTCTGCTGTACAGACTGGACATCAAACTGCTAGGTCTGGAGAGTTCATCCAAACTGGTATGTCACACATTCTTCTTTAACCCTTTAAGTGGCATGCTTTACATGCTTTAACCCTTTTTGTGCTGACATCAAACTGCTAGGTCTGGAGAGTTCATCCAAACTGGTATGTCACACATTCTTCTTTAACCCTTTAAGTGGCATGCTTTACATGCTTTAACCCTTTTTGTGCTGACATCAAACTGCTAGGTCTGGAAAGTTCATCCAAACTGGTATGTCACACATTCTTCTTTAACCCTTTAAGTGGCATGCTTTACATGCTTTAACCCTTTTTGTGCTGACATAAAACTATTTGGTCTGGAGAGTTCATCCAGACTGGTATGTCACACATTCTTCTTTAACCCTTTAAGTGGCATGCTTTACATGCTTTAACCCTTTTTATGCTGACATCAAACTACTGCATCTGAAGAATTCTTCTTTGACCCTTTTAAAGGCATGGTTTACATGCTTTAACCCTTTTATGCTGACACAAAACATTTGGGTCTGGAGAGGTCATCTTGAATGTTTTAAAGTTGACTTTAACTCTTTAAGTGGTATGGTTTATATGTTTTAACACTTTTGATGTCAGAACAACTGTGAAGAGAGTTCATCAAAACTGGTATTATTATCTTAGTATTTAACCAATTTAATGGCATGGATTACCTGCTTTAACTCCTTTAGTACTGATATCAAACTGCCACTGTTAATTTTCTTTTCTTTCTTTTATTTAACTAAATTTGTACCAAAAACCTTTAATATCAAAATGTGCTTATGTTGTTAAGTGGTCTTTATTAATTTGTTAATTAATTAATTAATTTATTTATTTATTTATTTATTTATTTCAGAGTCTGTATGACAGTGTAGATCAAGTCAGGCTTCCTTCTCTGACACCCATGATTTTACCAAGAAACCAGGTAATTGTTTTTTATGTTAATATTTTACATTGTTTAAATTATATATTCTGAGATCAAAGACACACCAGGTCTTTCTTTAATTAATTATTTCTTTTCTTATTTGGTTTTTATAATTATTGCCGTAATGTATGGGATGTTCTTGAATATCTTTTTTTTTTTTTTTTTTGGTTTCTTTACTATTATAATGTTTTCTTGGAAAAGGTTAAAATTAAATTACTATGTAACCAGTTGTTTTGAAAGTTCATGTCTGAAAATGAGAAAGATAAAAAAAAAAAAGTATTAAAGAATCAAAACTGTAATACTGAATTATGTAAAATATATTTAGATCACTTGCTCAAACTAATTTCAAATTACACAATACACAGTAATTTAGCAATTTAAAGAATATGTATGTTTAAATTACTTGTTCAAAAAATAATTTATTTAAGAAATAACACATTTAGTGTGTTTACTCACAGTTGAAGCACAGAGTGAAACATGTAAATAACTTCCACTGTTGTTTTTCCAGTTACGGATGAGTACTCCGTGGATGAGTACTGTAGAAAATGTTGATGAAATGCACGTAAAGATGAGACTTGCCAAATCGTAAGTCAAATCATACATTAATAGTTTTAAACTGTACAGTACTTAGTAATCACTGATATAACATATCTATACATTAATATCACGTTTTAAACTGTACAGTACTTAGTAATCACAGGTATAACATATCTATACATTAATAGTTTTAAACTATACAGTACTTAGTAATCACTGATATAACATATCTATACATTAATATTATAGTTTTAAACTATACAGTACTTAGTAATCACTGATATAACATATCTATACATTAATATTATAGTTTTAAATTGTACAGTACTTAGTAATCACTGATATAACATATCTATACATTAATATTATAGTTTTAAACTGTACAGTACTTAGTAATCACTGATACAACATATCTATACATTAATAGTTTTAAACTATACAGTACTTAGTAATCACTGATATAACATATCTATACATTAATAGTTTTAAATTATACAGTACTTAGTGATCACTGGCATAACATATCTATACATTAATATCACGTTTTAAATTATACAGTACTTAGTAATCACTGATATAACATATCTATACATTAATATCACGTTTTAAATTATACAGTACTTAGTGATCACTGGCATAACATATCTATACATTAATATCACGTTTTAAATTGTACAGTACTTAGTAATCACTGATATAATATATCTATACATTAATATCACGTTTTAAATTGTACAGTACTTAGTAATCACTGATATAACATATTTATACATTAATATCACGTTTTAAATTGTACAGTACTTAGTAATCACTGATATAACATATCTATACATTAATAGTTTTAAATTGTACAGTACTTAGTAATCACTGATATAACATATCTATACATTAATAGTTTTAAACTTTACAGTACTTAGTAATCACTGATATAACATATCTATACATTAATAGTTTTAAACTGTACAGTACTTAGTAATCACTGATATAACATATCTATACATTAATATCACGTTTTAAACTGTACAGTACTTAGTAATCACAGGTATAACATATCTATACATTAATAGTTTTAAACTATACAGTACTTAGTAATCACTGATATAACATATCTATACATTAATATTATAGTTTTAAACTATACAGTACTTAGTAATCACTGATATAACATATCTATACATTAATATTATAGTTTTAAATTGTACAGTACTTAGTAATCACTGATACAACATATCTATACATTAATAGTTTTAAACTATACAGTACTTAGTAATCACTGATATAACATATCTATACATTAATAGTTTTAAATTATACAGTACTTAGTGATCACTGGCATAACATATCTATACATTAATATCACGTTTTAAATTATACAGTACTTAGTAATCACTGATATAACATATCTATACATTAATATCACGTTTTAAATTGTACAGTACTTAGTAATCACTGATATAACATATCTATACATTAATATCACGTTTTAAATTGTACAGTACTTAGTAATCACTGATATAACATATTTATACATTAATATCACGTTTTAAATTGTACAGTACTTAGTAATCACTGATATAACATATCTATACATTAATAGTTTTAAATTGTACAGTACTTAGTAATCACTGATATAACATATCTATACATTAATAGTTTTAAACTTTACAGTACTTAGTAATCACTGATATAACATATCTATACATTAATAGTTTTAAACTATACAGTACTTAGTAATCATTTGGTATAACATACCTATACATAAATATATTTTTGAAATTATACAGTACTTAGTAATCATTGGTATAACATATCTATACATGAATGTTAAGTTTTTAAATTGTACAACATAAAATATTCATCTGTTTAAACACTGAAGATGAACAGAACAATTTTATTATTGGAATTTTATTTATTTATTTATTTATTTTAATATAACTCACACAAATAAAAAAACACACATTCATTAAAAAAAAAAAAAAAAATAAAAAAACAACAACAACAACAACAGAAAAACAACAATATCAGCAACACACTGATATGACTTTTTGTTGTTGAATACAACCTCTGTGCTGTTATTCACAAAAGATAAATAAATAAATAAATGAATAAAAGGATGCACTTACATCATCACGTCTTCTGAATAAAAAACTTATCATCCTATTCAGTTATTCAAACAAAATACAAGCATACATTTTCACTGATCTCAAACAAACACATACACTCATATTCATTTATTGTCAAAGAAATATGTGTATGTATTTTTTTTTTCTCAAAAACAACAACAACAATAATAAATGATATTCATATGATCACAGTCAGTTGTAAACACATATTGATATCTTATTTACATATTCACAAACACATACACAAACAGAAGCACACACACACACACACACACACACACACACACACACACACACAACAACTAACAGACATGTACACACAGAACCATAACCAGTTTTTTGTCTCTTATTACAGTAAATCGAATCTGGAGGAGGATTTCCAGGATTACTTAGAGAGAGCGAAAACCTGGCATGAAATGACAATTGTTGCTCAGGTTAGTACTCATTCTGTCCTCTCATGCCCTGACATTTGTTTTTATTTTTATTTACTTAATTTTTTTTATATTGCAAAAAAAAATAAAAGAGATTAAAAAAGATGGCCGTTAGAGTTTAATAATGAAGGCACTTTTAATTCTTGATTAAATTAAAAAAACAAATAAATAAAAAAATTAAATAATATTAATACTAATACTAATACTAATACTACTACTACTACCACTAATAATAATAATAATAATAATAATAATAATGATGATGATGATGATGATGATGATGATGATGATCTTGATTGTAAATACTTCACAAAACAATATGCTGAGAGTATTTTATATATAATATAGATTTAGATATATCATCTTAAATAAAACAGGTTACTGCCACTTCTTGATAAATCACAGTTCACCAGATATTAAAATTACAAAATTTTTACATGTATATTATTATTATTATTATTATTATTATTATTATTAATAAATTAATCTTGGTTTTCATATATATATCACTGTTATTATTGTATTAATAGTGATTTTTGAATTTGTTGCAAAGCAATCAAAGATTGTAAGTATGTTCTGTTTAGTCATAATCATTGGTACCCTTT
>CM022672.1:30302058-30307058 GCA_012295275.1 Chrysomallon squamiferum | reverse complement strand
AGAATGTTTACCTGTGTTGTAGAATGTTTATGTGCATTGTAGATGGTTTACCTCATTTTAGAATGTTTACGTGCATTTTTTTGTAGATGGTTTATTTTATTGTAGATGGTTTACTTTATTGTAGAATGTTTACCTGTGTTGCAGAATGTTATGTCATAGAATGTTTACAATGTTTACTTGTACTGTCCATTTGTTTTTGTATTTCTGTATGAGATTTTAAAATGTTCCTATATTGTGAAATATTTACCTGCACTGTGAAATACTTATCTATATTGTGTGGCATTTTACAGTGTCTGTCAAGTATTTACACAACTGTGATATATTTATCTGTGCTGTCTCACCAAAAGTTTTACACTGTTTTTATACCATATCTGTCATTTTGTTTTTCTATTCAGGTTTTGTATAATATATATGTATTAAAAAATACATACCTATTTTGTCTATCAGACAGATTATTCTGTTATGAAATCCAAAATTTCTACATTTTGTTTCAAAAACTTTAGGTTATAAGAGCAGTTTCAAATACTCTAGATAAAACTGTCTTTAAGTATGTCATCCATATGTTCATCCAACCATCCTTCCACATGTCTGTTAAAATAATAATAAATATGAATCAGGATTAAAAGAAGTAGATGTTGTGAAAATACAGAATTAAAGTATTTATTGCCAAAGCGTTTATTTCTGTTTTGCTTTAAACATCAACTGATCCCAGATTTATTTAATTTTGTGAATTATTTTATATGGAATATAACCAACAGTTGTTAATATCTTGATGAATTTTCTTGATTTTGTTTTGTTTTTAAAAAAAATTCTGTTCTGTTGGTTGCTGATTCACATATAACTTTTTTGTAGATTTTTGAATTTGATTTTGTTATTTAATTATTTTTTGTTTATTTTTTATTATTATTTTTTGTTGCTTTACTAATTAAGTTTTATTATTATTTTTGTTTACATATATATATTTTTTTTATCATCATCATCATGATTATTATTATTATTACTGTTATTATTTATTTATCTCTTTATTTATCTATATATCTATATATCTATTTATCTTGTTACATTCACAGTAACATAATTTTGTGTTCTCCATCATTCATCACAGCTTATTTTAGATTCATACCACTGCAGTTTTACATGTACTAGATAAGTTATGAGTTGTACAAATAATATAAAAATTTACATAATCCACTAAATATTAATCATGAACAACATGGTTAAGTATAGTTCTGTATGATTCAGTATTAATTAGTACAGTTACACATGGTTCAGTATGGTTCAATTTAGTATGATCTTGTACAGACCATTATGGTCCAGTATGGTTCACTATTGTATGGTTATATATTGATAATATGGTTCATAGCTGTTCACTGTGTTTTTACCATGTTATGTGAAAGTAACATTAAAATAATCATAAACATTGTTTTGTAAAGTGATACCAACTGTTTGGTTTAAACTGTGTTTCATTGTTAAATACTAACTCATGTATAGGTTTATATTATTTGTCCATAACTGCTCCATTGAACTGTCAGCCAAAATTAAAAAGAGAAAAAAGATTGATACCAAACGTCCAAAGAAAATAAAAATATTAATTAAGGAATATTTCATTTCATGTTCTGCCTACAAATTATATATATATATATATGTGTGTGTGTGTGTGTGTGTGTGTGTGTGTGTGGTGTGTGATTTACTTGTCTTTGGGGTGAGGCATAAAAAAAAAAGTTACCTTGTTACAGAAGAAATATGTGAAATACTTTCTGTTAAAAGTATATTTTAAATTACTAAATATTTGATGACAAAATAAATGAATCATTGTGATTTAGTTATTAAAATGTAAAAAAAAAAAAAAAAAAAATATTTGACATTTGCACAGCAATGGTAGTAAATTAATCACTGAATTTTAATGGTGTCTTAAAGTTCAGAATTCTGATGATGGAAAATAATGTGTTTTACTTTTAGTTGTGTAGTAGTTATATGTGCCATTCATTAACCAAAGATAGATAATTAATACATTGTAAAATACATTTTTAATGTCCACTGATGAAAAATAACTTAGTGCATTATATTAAATCAAAGCAGGATTTCACATAATCTGCTTAGGACCTCAAAGTCAGATGAGAGCTTCTGTGAATTTCAGTTCAGTTATTACACAATTTTAATCTCTGTAATAACTTAGTCAATAAGTCCTCTAAAAGTTATTATACAAATTTAATCTGTTATAATTAATTAAATAGGACCTCTTCAGTTTTCTATAGTTTACCCATATCTAAAATCAACCCTGATTTTAACAACATATAACAAGTTGATTACAATACATCGAATATGATTCTGTCATTCTAAATATTTATAAGCCATGTCAGTAAGAAACAGAAATTTTTATTTTTATTTCTTTGATATATTTAAAAATAATGTTTTTACAAATAGCTGTGATAATGATATTATTGTTATTTTTTAATTTTATTTTTTGTTATGTTTGATTTATTGTGAGCATTGAGTGATAATAAAATAAAATAAAAATTTAAACTATCAACTATTTTTGTTTTATTTTTATAATTTTTATAATCTGAATACATGTATTTATGTTGCTAAGGTTAACAATTTACAAATGATCAAAATATGTTTTATCTAGAACTAATAATAATAAACTGGAAATGTGTGTGTGTGTGAATTTGAATTTGTCTTCTAATATAAAATATGTAGAAAAATTCCTGCAACTTTTATAATATGCTAAATAGATTGCAAAAATATGTATTTAAAAATAAAATAATAATAAATATTGCTTGCAAATTGTTTGATATATTATTAATTCTGAGCTAAAACAAAAAGGTATATGACTTTCTACAACATTAAAATATTTCATTAATAATTTGATAGCAGACAGGGGTTTTATGCCTAATGCACTTCAGATAAAAAATAAATGTTTGTTTTTAAATAATTATATTTAATTAAGTTAGGAAGGTTCTAATCCCTTTGAATTTTAGATATCAGTCTGTCTTATGTTTACAATCCTATACAAGTAAAGCATGCCTTTGATGTCAAAATATTGTTGATTAATACTAAAAATAATAAGTTTAGTGTTAAAAATTTATTTAATCTGTAATTATTATATATTCGATCTGATTACTTTTATGTGTGGCTTTTTTAAAACTGTTGATGTTTGGTTGCAGTGTTATCAAGTCAGCTATTGCATAAAATGCATCTGTTTACATATAAAACTACTTGAATTTACAAAAAACATGGTTTTGACTTGTCGAAGTAAAATAACTTTTCAGACTGAGCCACCACAGATTATTAAGATGAAGTAAATTTTTCTAATATACTCACGGGCAAAAAATATTCTCTTCTTGTTGCATATCATGTTGAATTTATACCTCTAATTTAAAACTGCTGACAAAAATTCGACGGAGAAATAAAGATGGTGTCTACTTTTCTCAAGACATCGCTTTATTATGACGTCATAACAAAGAGCTCCGAGTGCAAGCGGGAAAAAATAATAAATTAGCAGCTAATTTATTGTTTTAACATTTAAATGTCTAATAAAATATAACATATTTAAAATAATTTAATCTTATCATAACATTATTCACTTCTCCATGTTATTCAGTAACTATTTTCAGAAATAGTAAGAGTATAATCATTCCATATTAACTCACAGTTATACGTCGTTTCCGGTAAGACCGGTTGCTAAGAAACCACCCGTAACGTATACACAGTCAGGGGAGAGAACTAACTAAATGATTAGGCTAAAAATAATTATTATAATATTTTTTTTTTTTAGTCTCAACTATTGACGTAAGGTAGATTTTTAAGTCACCGTCAGATATATAATATCAATTAACGTTTTCTAAATTTCTTGTAGTTAGGAACATTCTGAGATAGGCTGCCAAAAGGATTTAGATGTAAAGACAAAACGATTTTTATTTTATAATGTTTAAATTATATATAGTAGGTATTATGGAATATTATTAATAATTTTGACTTTTAAAATGTGTGAACAGTGAAATTAAACACTGCTTCATTACAAAGTCAATAAAAGTTTAAATTTCCGAATTTTAAGTAAGAGATACTCCAAATTTGATTGTTTAAGTGATGCCATACTTAGAAATCAAAGCATTATTTCGGAAGAAGTGTTGAACTGTAAGTACAATACATGTGGGCAAGACAGCGACTATTATGTGACAATCCGTTCTGATCAAAGGATAGGCCTACTTCTAGATGATATAATTATATAAAACAAGATGTTAGGTTAATATACTTTCAATGAAACATAAACTGTATATATATTACGTCTAAAATAGTTCACGACCAAATCCATGGTGAACACTTTTCGCTTCCCTTGCCTATTAATGTCACGTTCTTAGCAAAATCAAGACAAACCAATAATAATGATAAATACAAAACATTTAAACAAAAATATGATACGACAAACTGTCACGATTTAATAAATTATTTTATTAACAGTCTTAATAACTGCATTCATATTTAAAATAAAAAGATAAAATAAAATAAATGTATTGCATTTGTAAGATGTTATAAATCTGATGCCTGCTCTTTAATTCAGTTTCATTATAACTTTTTTATTTTAAGAAAATAATTTGCATAGTAGTTAATTCTAAAAATATATACATATATCATATTACATGTAATTTTTAATACATTATTTCATTCAAACACTTTTAGTGTTGTATAAATTTCAAAACTTATTTCATTTTATGTTCCAAAAAATAAAAAATAAAGAAACATATTACTGCGTTATTCGATCACACATACGGAATGACGGATGGAGAATTTTAAAACAATTCAGTTGCTTTTATTGATGTACAATGTGTTCCAATATTCCTTGTCGAATTAAATGTTCACATTCCGATCTGAGAAGGAAGTGCTGGCTGTTTCTCTTTAAAACGACGACAGTTCCATCCTGTGTTTCGAACTCGCTGTGATCAATCAAACATCGAACTTCCACGTACAATGTTTTTGGTGGATTCATATCTTGTGTAAGA